>PISX010014143.1:0-54081 GCA_004024625.1 Mellivora capensis | reverse complement strand
GAAAAGCTGAGTACCATGTATTGATAGCCTTATCAATTAGACTGTCATTGGCATGTTACATTTCAAAAATCAAGACATGCAAGACTGAGCAATAGAACAGAACAATGGACGGAGATTCCATCTCCCCTATAATTGACAAGCAACAGGATTGGTAGAAAGAAAAATGGAATATTAATACAACAGATTAAATTATTAATAGGTAAAACCACCTTGGCTGGATAGACTAAAGTACTGTCCCAGATTTTAATATATTTGAATGATCAATCACTGGGCCTCTTGTCCATATGCCAGACTGAGGACACTGCTAAAGCACCCAATACTACAAAGGAATGGGAGTTATGGGAAACAGCCATTGTCCCGATACTCACCATTGATCAAGATGCTATGTTGTTGTTTTCTCATCACAACTGCAAAATAAGTTATCTGTTGGAATATGCAATGGGACATCATCCAGGACGGGAGAGTTACTTCACACCCCTGGATGAAGGGGAACTACTCAGTGTCCACTGGGATCTACTTATCTTGCTTCAGGCTGGACCTGTCAAATGTACCACACATGACATGGAACATGCACCATCAAAAGAAGAGAGAAGAAGAGAATCTTCATCTGTCACATCCTACCCCCAGTCCTTCTCCTCATGTCTGACAGTGCTGCTTTCCCTGGCCAGCATGCATAGTATCATGTTTCTAATAGCTGCCAAGGCCAGGTGGGCACATACCTGTTTTCTGCTGTTATGATCACTTGACTGGTGTATTTGTTTCCTCGGTTGGCCTGAAGGATGTTCTAGTACACATAAAAGCCCTGATAGATTCACTCAGCAAGCCCTGAATGATAGCCAACAAAGTTGCTCCTTACTGAGCACCAAAATGTCTCTGATAAGAAAACCTGCCTTTTAAAATAGAATAGCCCCTGAGATTATTATGCTGAAAGGGGCCACCTGTGCCATTATCCAAATAGAATGCTGTGTGTTCATACCTGATGAGTCTGCTAATGTGCCATATTCATTAAGAAATATGAGGACATAAGTGAATACCATGAGTGATTCAACCTACAGATTAGAGGATGCCCCAGCTAGAGGATAGCTACAAAAAGACCCCCTTTCGTACCAGTGAACTACTCAGGGACCACTGTGGAAGAAGAAGAGGCACGTGATATTGTATGAGGGGATAATGAGGGGTAGTGTTGGGGAGGTCCTCAAAAAAGATGTGACAGCCATTTGGCCCATGAGAGGACTCTGGACAATCAGAGGCTTTTCACCCTCTCCCTTGACCTTGGAACTGGGTCACCTGCATGATACCTGTGACAGAACCTAGTTAAGGCTTCTATATAGACTTTATTTGACAGATGAATGCTGGGATCCACTTGTTTTGTTGCCACCCAAGGTAGGCTTCATATGTTCCCTTTGCTTATTAAAACTGCCACTTACCTGGGTGCCTGGGCTAAGCATCTGCCTTCATTTCAGGTCATGATCCTGGACTCCCTGGATCGAGCCCCATGTTGGGATTCCTGCTGGACAGGAAGTCTGCTTCTCCCTCTGCTCCTCACCTTGCTTGTGCTCTCTCTCTCTCTCTCTGAAATATAAATAAAATCTTAAAAACAAAAACAAAGAACTGCTACCTACCAACCTGGAGTAGCCTGTCTCTTTTTTTTGGCCCTTCTCAGATTATATCTGAGAAGCTCCTGAGGAGCTTGCAAACCAGCAAAGAGTTCAAAAAAATACTTTATAAATAAAGTTGCAGCGTTTTTATTTCTAATTGTATCTCAATCTTGAGGAAACTCTTTTTTAAAAAAATTGTTAAAAATATGTAGACTTTTCTTTGATATGAACTAAAATATTGAAGGACATTATTTCATATGGGATATAAAATTTTAAATAAATAAAACATGATTATTTAAACTTGGTTATAAGAAATTTATGATTTTTTTAAATATATATAACAAGCAAATTGATTTTTATATATTAAAATGTATTTTAATATAATTTAAAATGTGTAAGAGTTTTTAAAATATCATCTGTTTATAAATAAGAGTATATAAATATAGGCATTATTTTAAACATTAATATAAAAGAAAGGATATTTCCTAATATCTGTGAAGTAGCATATGGGCATCCAATGCTTGTTTTTGTTTTGTTTAGATATCAAAATGTTTGCTTTGTTTTCCTCTTGAATATATGCCTGGACAAGATTTCTCAGAGGTGTATTGCAAGTCTGCACTTCTTGCTATGGAGATAGGGAACCTGAAGGAATCCATGAAAATGTGTTTTTTGAGAAAACAAAACAACCCTCCTCCTTTTTTGTTTTGTTTTGTTTTTGTTTTTTGCTCCTTTTCCTACTTATATTCTTGCTAGGACTTGCACCCCCACATTACACATGCCTTATAGTATGTCCTCCCTATAAAAGTCAAGGAATTAGTCGTTTCTTTCAAGTCTTCCAGCACAATAGATAATATCTAAGCAAGGAGTGGGCAAGAATGACCAGACAAAGCCATCATATGTATATTCCAGGCCACTGGCACTAGGCATTTGATGCCAAGCCCCCCTGCTCCAAGGAATAAGTGACTTACAAAGGACACCTGGACATTTATCCTTGTTCCAAGTGATTTATGGATGCTTGAGAGAAGCAGAAGACCAGACCAAAATCCTCAATAAAAACCCTGACCTCATCAGGTCAGATGAGACTCTCTGAGACTCCCAGATACTCAGTCTTACTTCCTGCTGACTCATGTTTGATTTCTATCTTGCACATAGCCGAGGACCCTCTTGGCTGGTCCTGCTAGATGCCCTCTGTGTTGTTAGACCCAGCCTACTTGCATCACTACTAAATCCTCTTTCTAGAGCCATTCCATTCTTTCACTTCTACTTTGCTACATAATCATGTGATCCAACAAGTTCAAAGTTGCTGCACAGAATGAGGGATATTATATATATGGATATTTGTCTATTTATAACAGAAAAATCTCAGGAAGAAATCCTTAAGATTTTGGAGCAAAGCCAAGAGTATAAGTACTGTATCCATTCAAAATGTAGTGGTGGTTAAAATTTCATAAACTGAAGATTGTATAACACATAGTTCTATCATAGGTTAATTAACAATTCTCCAACTAAACCCAAATATAAAATAAGACATATGGAGGGCATAGGAACAAACCTATCAGATAAATCATAGTTAGAGACAAATACAGAATAGTCTACCTGATCACAGGAAGTTGTCACTAAGATCCCTCCTTCTTTGGGTTTACAAAATACAGTTTTGCAAAGAGGAGAGAAATTTTAGTAGTAGCAAATCAAGACACTGGTGTAGTCCTTTGAGATTTATTAACCAAAATTTGCTTTTGAAGAAGTGGTTGAATTTCATAGCCATACATAAAATGGCTGTGTAGTCAAAAATGCAGAATCCAAAACCAGTTCATTAAGTTCCAGGACTCCAGGGGAGGAAGCTTTTCTGGTTTTGTGAGGGGTAGCTCAGCTGGCACCTGGTTCTTTTTGAAGACAGAACTGAGGCCAGGGATTAGAGGGTAGCTTTGGAAAACATGATAGGAGATTAGGTTCTGGTGCAAGCATTTGGTTCTCACAACAGACTATCTGCCTGTCTGAGACTACTAGCGCTCACTCCAGGATTAGTTTCGCTCCAGGAATTCTTTGTCCCTTCACTAAATGTGGTCACATCCAGTGAAAGGAATTAAAACTGTCACCTATCAGGTGAAACTGTTACTGAACTAACATGAGTTCACTGCTTTGTGAGTCACAGACAGAAATTATACTATATGGAGTTGTTCACACAAAGTAAACTTCATTTTCAACAAAA
This sequence comes from Mellivora capensis, assembly GCA_004024625.1. Taxonomy (NCBI): domain Eukaryota; kingdom Metazoa; phylum Chordata; class Mammalia; order Carnivora; family Mustelidae; genus Mellivora; species Mellivora capensis. The sequence goes on along the minus strand of PISX010014143.1, from coordinate 50,274 downwards.
ATTATGGGGAATAATTCCAATACTGTGACTCCCCAATCAAATGTAAATGAGGTTTTTTGTTTTGTTTCTTTGGCTTGTTTGTTTTTAGAGTTAGAATGTATTTAGATAGATAAGGGAGCCTTGTTATTGTATGCTGAGGTAGCATAAGTTTGCACATACATCTCAAGAAAACATACCTGTACATACATTTTGTGTTTGTAAATGAGACCTGTGCTTCTCCTGGGGTGGAGATTTTAGCATTATAGTGAAGTAAGGGTAACCAATGGTCACTCTGTGGGTCACTCCATAGTCCATCTGCACAGGTGTGAGTGGGTAGTTTAACTCAGACTGGTCTGGACTATCTGGCCCAGCTGGAATTCTTTGTCAGGGCAGTTGTTATTTCTGGGAGGATAGTTTGGTTTGGTTTCCATCTTGGGATTCTATGCCCATATGGTCTTTTGCCTGAGTCAGAAGATAAGCTGGCAAGAAGGGCTTAAGGAAAAATTGGGCAAAGGTGGGTGGGCATAAGAGTGTGAGCAGTAAATGTCAGGTCTTGGGGTATAGCTGGTGACAAAGCTAACTAAAACTTCTACCTCTTAAACTGTAGTACTTGGCACATATCAGAGAGCTTGAGTAATAGAGAAACATGTTAAAGAAAGACAGCAAAATCTAATTTTCTTGAAGACAGGTGGCAATCTGACCTCACTACACACAATATAAACTCAGGTCTGGCTTGTCCCAGTGCTCTTACTGGAGCTTAATTAACTTTTTCCACAACTCCCTTCACCAGTACATGATTTAAAAAAAAATGATTCTAGCTTTGCCACAAAAATTAACATGCCCTACTTTCTTTGATAAAAATATACAATTTAGTGAACTTACTACTATCAGTTTCTGCCCTATAGATCTGCCTTATAGTTACTGGGTACACATGCATTAGAAAAATCATCATTTGCTTCTGGCATTTTATCTCCACTCCCCTTCCCCCAGTCTCCATTAAAGCATATATATTTTTTTTAATTTTGGGTTGCCATTGTTAAGGAGGAAGGCATTTTTCCCTGTCCAAGGTTCTTCTACTGGGGTAAGAATTAAATTTACATGAGAAAGATTAACAGGAGAAAACAAAATTTAATATAATAATTATGGGGAATCCACACAAACATGGAATTCTGAAGACAGCCAACATGAGCCTCAAATGACCTCAGAACTAAGGAGAGGGGTACGGGTCTGAGGATACAAAGAGGAGGAAGGCCATTAGCAGGAAAGTGAGAGATGTTTGGAAAATAGAGCTTTCCCTGTTATGTAGATAAGTTTTTTAGGAAAAACAAATCTCTGTGTCAATAATTATTCCTGGTTCAGTCTCTCCTTTCCAATGTATATTTAGGTAATTGAGGGGGAGTTAAAGAGATTTTCCTCAATCTGCTAGGTTTTGATTGCTTTCAGCTCAAAAAATCTTTATACCAAGTTGATCCATCTTAGGGTGTCCTGCCCTTACCTTCTACCCCATGCACAGGATGTGAAATCAATTAAGTTGGTCACTATATAGATTTGAAGTGAATAGAAAAGAAAATAAAAGAATACAACACACAGTCTAAGCACTGTTTCCTTTGCTATTTTTATAATTATGTGCCTGTATTCTAGGTTCTGGTGTTAAATTGTTTCCTTAATGTTAATATAAGCCAAAAAAAAAAAAAACAAAAAACCTTAAAATCACTAATCTTAAATCTAAAAAACCTGTCTGCTTTTCTTATTCCCTAAAACATTTGTGATCAGTTTTCAGTGAAAATCCCTCATTCTATCATCCACTCTAATCTCTGCAAAATTCCTCAATCATCACTGTAGTATTCAGTTCAAGCTGCAATGCTCTCTATTATTTTTCTCAGTGAGCCCAGGCTTTCAGTGTGGAAATACACAAAACCTGTCTTGGCTCCTCCTACTACTTAATCACAGTGAATTATTGGGGAGGAAGAATTTCCTCTGCTCCTCAAAGTGCTTCTAGCCAGACTAAGAATCAAATTTACAAGAGAAAATTAACAGAAGAATATCATATTTAATTTTGTACATGTGGGGAATCCACACATATGTGAAGTTCCAAGAACAGAGAGGTGTTACGGTGCTTATATGGGCTAAAGAGAGGGACATAGTCTAAGGATACAAAGAGGGGAAGATCATCAGCAGGAGGGTGAGAGGAGATGTTTGGAAAACAAGACTTGCCTTATTATGCAGATAAATTTCTTAGTTTAAGAGGAATCTATGATAACAGGAATCTATGATTCCTAGCATAGGCAGGAATTTGAGGGAGAGGTAAAGTACTTTTCCTTAATCTGTTGGGTTTTGGAGGTTTTAAAAACAAAACTATCTTTAGGTCAGTTTGGTCCATCTTAGGGCTGCCTGTCCTTTGCCCCTACAAAATAAAGGTCTCACTTCCTTCTCTGAATCACACTTCTTTTCCCTAATTATTATTATTTTTTCTTTTAGAAGAATAAGGTGGGAGGGATTATACACCACTCTCTATGAGGAATCTTTCCCTAGTATCTGCTTCACAATATTTCCTGTGGTAATTTCCTAAAGAAATTCCCACAAATAAGCATAGTACTAGCTTTTGCTTAAAGCATTTTTTTTTTTTACATTTCATGTGCATCTATTGGTAGCAGATAAGTAAGAGTTATGGTGTAAAATAATCCACCTACCCTACCCTGTGGCCCCCAAGCAGAAATGGCAAGACAAAGGTGTAACAGAAAGGGTTTGGAAGGAACATTTGGTTGTAAAGACATGGTAAAGAAGGCAAATGGAAATACAAGGTGAGATTGTAATGAGAAATTGAAGTGTCCCTGATGAACATGGATGCAAAAATTCTCAATAAAATACTAGCAAACTGAATCCAACAATACCATTTACCATGGTCAAGTAGGATTTATTTCTGGGTTGCCATGGTGGCTTAATATTTCCAAATCTATCAATATGATCCATCACATTGATAAAAGAGAGGGTAAGAATGATATGATCATTTTAATAGATACAAAAAAACCCCAAACAACATTTGACACAAGATAGCATCCATTTACAATAAAAACTGTCAACAAGGGACGCCTGGGTGGCTCAGTTGGTTAAGAGGCTGCCTTCAGCTCAGGTCATGATCCCAGTGTCCTGGGATCAAGTCCCACATCAGGCTCCTTGCTCGGCAGGAAGCCTGCTTCTCCCTCTGCCTCTGCCTGCCACTCTGTCTGCCTGTGCTCTCTTCCTCTCTCTCTCTGACAAATAAATAAATAAAATCCTTAAAAAAAAACCTGTCAACAAAATAGGTTTTCAGGGAACATATCTCAACATAATAAAAGCCATATAATAAACATATCTTGACATAATAAAAGCCTTAGTAGAGGTCATGTATGTGGATTCCTTGTATGCACAAAATTAAATATCCATATATTCACAGCTAATATCATCCTCAATGGGGAAAAACTGAGAGCTTTTTCTCTACTGTCAGGAGCAAGACAGGGATGTTTAATCTCACAGTTATTATTTAACATAGTACTGGAAGTCCCAACAACAGCAGGCAAATAAAAATAAATAAAAGGTATTTAAATATTCAAGGAAGAAGTACAACTTTCACTCTTTGCAGATGACATGATACTACCCATAGGAAACACAAAAGACTGCACCAAAAAATTGCTGGAACTGATACAGTAAAGTTTAAGGATACAAAATCAGTGTACAGAAATCTGTTGCATTTCTATACATCAATGATAAAACAACACAAAGAGAAATCAAGGAATCAATCCTACTTACAATTGCTCCCAAGATAATATGATACCTAGTAAAAACCTAATTAAAGAGGTGACCGACCTGTACTTTGAAAACTATAAAACACTGATAAAAGAGATTAAAGAGGACACAAAGAAATGGAAAGACATTCAATACTTAGGGATTAGAAGAGCAAATATTGTTAAAATGTCTATATTATCCAAAACAATCTACACATTTAATGCAATCTCCATTAAAATAACAGCATTATTCACAGAGCTAGAGCAAACAATCTTAAAATTTGTATAGAGCTGCAAAAGACCCCAAATAGCCAAAGGATTCTTGAAAAAGAAAGGCAAAGCTGAAGGTATAATTGCAGAGTGCTAGCGATCAAGCAGTATGGTACTGGCCCCAAAACGGACACATCTTTAGGTCAGTGGAACAGAATAGAAAACCCAGAAATAGACCTACAACTATATGGTCAACTAACTTTTTTTTTAACGATTTTATTTATTTACCTGACAGAGAGGAAGAGACAAAGGGAGAAAAAGCAAAAGCGGGGGGAGGGCAGGCAGAGGGAGAGGGATAAACAGGCTCCGCATTGAGCAGGGAGCCTGATACGGAGCTTGATCCCAGGGTCCTGGGATCATAACCTGAGCTGAAGGCAGGCACCTCTATGGTCAACTAATGTTTGACAAAGCAGGAAAGAATATCCCATGAGAAAAAGACAGTTTCTTTAATAAAATGGTGTTGGGAAAACTGGACAGCAACATGCAGAATGAAATTGGACCACTTTCTTACACCATACACAAAAATAAATTCAAAATGGATAAAAGACCTAAATGTTAGACAGGAAACCATCAAAATCCTAGAGGATAACACAGGCAGTATAAACTCTTTAATATTTACAATAGAGGGTTCTTTCTAGATAAGTCTCCTGAAGAACGGGAAACAAAAGCAAAATAAACTATTGGGACTTCATCAAAATAAAACCTTTTGCACAGCAAAGGAAACAATCAATCAACAAAACCAAAAGGCAAGCTAGGGAATGGGAGAAGATATTTGCAAATGACATATCTTATAAAGCGTTAGTATCCAAAATATGTAAAGAACTTATAAAACTCTACACCCAAAAAAGGAATAGTTAAAAAATGGACAGAAGACATGATTAAACATTTTTCTGAAGAAGATATACAGATGGCCAACAGACACATGAAAAGATGTTCAACATCACTTATCATTAGGGAAATAGAAATCAAAACTACAATGAGATGTCACCTCATAGCTGTCAGAATGGCTAAAATCAATAACATAAGAAACAATAGATGTTGGCGAGGATGTGCAGAAATGGGAACCCTCTTGCACCATTGATGGGAATGAAAACTGGTGCCACTCTGGAAAACTGTATGTAGTGTCTTCAAAAAGTTAAAAAATAGAACTACCCTATGATCCAGCAATTGCACTGCAAGGTATTTGCCCAAATAATACAAAAATACTAATTCAGAGAGATAAATGCACCCTGACGTTTCCATGATTAGACATTTTTCTGAAACCTAACCCTAACCCTAACTTGTTTCTCAAGTTTTATTACTTGGCATTACCTATGATAGGCAAATTATGGAAACAACTAAGTGTCAACAACTGATGAATGGATAAAGAAGTGGTATACATGCGTACCATGGAATAACTTACCCATAAGAAGAATGAAATCTTGTCATTTGCAAAGACGTGGATGGGGAATCATAATAGAGAATATTGTGCTAAGTGAAATAAATCAGAGAAAGATAAATACTATATGATTTCAATAATATATGGAATTTAAGAAACAAAACAATCATGGGGGTAAAAAAGGGAGGGGGAGGCAAACCAAGAAACAGACTCTTAACTATAGAGAACAAACTGATGGTTATCAGAGGGGACGTTGTGGGGGGAAGCAATCAGGAAATTAGGTGATGGGGATTAAGGAGGACACTTGCTGTGAAGAGCACCAGGTGTTGTATGGAAGTGCTGAATCCCTCTATTGTACACCTGAAACTAATATTACACTGTATGTTAACTGGACTTTAAGTAAAATCTTAAAGCAAAACAAAACAAACAAAAATGCCTTATGTGTACTTGGAAAAAAAATTGAAGTGGAAAAGTACAGTCCTGACCATAATTAAAGGATGGATGACATTCTTTGAAGAAAATTAGGAATCCAGGGGCATCTGAGTGAGTCAGTTAAGTGTCCAGCTCTTGATTTTGGCTCAGGTCTTGATCTCAGGGCTGTGAGATCTAGCCCCCGCTTCAGCCTCATACTGAGTGTGGAGACTGCTTAAGATTCTCTTTTCCCTCTCCCTCTGTCCCTCCCCACCCCTGAGTTCTCTCTCTCTCCCCCTTCCAAATACATACATACATACATACTTACATATGTACATAAATAAGGAAAACAAGGGATCCATGTATGAGATGAGTTAAATACAGAATCTCTCTCATTGAAAAATCATGTTCTCAGAACGTTTTATAGACAGATTTCAGTACGTGCAATGCCTAACTTTCAATTGGTAACTCTATACTTATTTGAAAAGAAGCAATTTAATGTGATGTTTTACATCAGAAGAACAAAATTAAAAAAAAAAAAACGAAGCAAATGTGATATTCACCCATTATTATCTCCACTATACATTTTCTATTTAGATTTCACCTACTTAATCTAATAGTATCATTAATTTAAAATAAATTTAGGCAGTTATAAGTTCTATATCAATTTCAAATCACATTTTTTTTCTGCTGAGTTAAAAAAAGGCAAACAGAAAGAGTGAAAAGAAGACTATGAAAAAAAAAAAAAAACCAGTGAAAATCTCTCTGGTATTTTGTCAGCTTGGCATTCAGTAATCCTTAGGGGAAACTTGACTTCTGAATTCAACTTAATAGAAAAGCCCCTATGAACCCTGTCATGGGAATAACTATTACAGAATTTGACACAAGTGTAGACAAGCAGGATCATTGCAGCAGAAATACCTATAGCAATAAACCAAAATTTTTCTTGACATAAGAAATCTGTTTGGTGATTATCAATTAGGCAGCTAGAGAAAGCTGATGGGACAGTAAGCTGATGGGACAGTAAAACTAGTTCTACCGGGAGGTGGAAGTAATGGAAAACTTTCCATTTTCGGTGAACAATTTGAAACATATGTAAGAGCAATTATTATTATTATTATTAGACTACTGAAATCATTATTTCAGCTTACTGCAATTATCATTTATGTGATTAAAATGGATATTAAGTCGGAAAAACAATCAATATATTCATTTTAAAAATTTAGAAGCATGACATTATCTGGATAATGCATTGTGAAACAATAAATAATAATGCTTTACAATAATTTTAAGCAATGTTAAAGTAAAGATAACGTGCATAGAATCTATAGATTGTTCAAATAATTCATTTTTTAAAATACTAAAGTTTTTATTTAAATTACAGTTAACATGAAGTTAGTATTACCCTCAGGTGTATTATATAGTGATTCTACACTTCCTTATAACACCAGGTGCTCATCACAAGTGCACTTCTTTTTTTTTTAAGATTTTTAAGATTTTTATTTATTTATTTGACAGTAGGCATAGGAGCAGGCAAAGAGAGAGGGGGAAGCTGAGCAGAGAGCCCAATGTGGGGCTCGATCCCAGGGCCCTGAGATCATGACCTGAGCCAAGGTCAGAGGCTTAACCCATTGAGCCACTCAGGCACCCCTCAAATAATTCTTTTATGTGAAGAAATTAAAGTATTGAATATGTTGGTCTGGGGTATAAATAGGCAATGATCAGACTATCAATTCCCCTGATACCTAAAATATGGAAAACAACATCATGCTGATATTTATTTTGACAAAATAAATTGTTTACTTGTAAGAGAAAAAAAATCCACTTAATTTTTCATATTATAGGCAATTAAAAAACAAATTTCTAGAATTAGAATCTTATACTCATTAAAAACTAACAGGTCTGACTTTTTATTCTACATGTAAGCTAATGAGTTTCTCAGCCTCAGGTTCATAGATGCTGGCAGAAGACGTGAGACCCTGGGATCAAAGACAAAAAAAGTTTTATTACTTACAGCAATGGTAGGAGGTACAAAATCAGCAATTTCTCAAATGGTACCAATTTCTTGTGCCCCAATATCTACATAGTGAACCAAAATGACCAGGTAACACTTGCACATGCAGTGGGCTGTAGGACAGGAGAGACTCGAAGCCAGTATGTTGGCCCACTGTTTCCAGTGATGACTCTCTCTATCCCAACGCTGTTCACTATATATTATTGAAAAGGTAGAAAAAAAAATAGTCTACTTCTGCTCACAAGTCATGGGAAACTGTGAAGACCCATGGAGAACTATCTACCAACACTTGTATTTTATTCACTAGTATATTATTCATGTTGAATAAATAATAAAAACAGAACTTTTGCCTTTCATAAGTCCACTTCTAGAAATTTTACTATTTCTTTACTTTGCCTTGTGTTATACCATCGGTCTTAAATTTTTTTCATTATCACTCTACTTCCTGGGTGTCTTTTAGGACATTTTTATTAACATAGAATTCATCAAATTTTAATACTACGGATATGCTGTACATCTGCTTAGGTATTATATATATTTGTGCTTTCTACAGAAAAAGTAAGATATTTTACACCTCAAAAACCAATTTTTGCCACCTTGTGGGTGATATTAGCCTTAAGAATGCATGTTACTCTAATAAAAATCACTGATCATATTGTGTTGCACTAATAAAAATGAATAATGCTGACTTCAGGGAATTTCCATTTAATTCTATATAAATTCTAATCCTTATCCAAGAATTATGTTATTCATGAGGAATGTCTATAAAGTTAATAAAGAAAATATACTATTTCACTGACTCTTGACAATAACTGTTTCAGTCAGAGAATATTATTGCCATTGTTATTGTTTCAGAGATGAGGAAACTAAGCTATAGACAAATTCCATATATTCCATTTCCCCACCCCTAGGAAGTAGATAAGTAAGAAGTATGATGTAACCCAAAAGGCTGTGACAGATCCCCTAATTCTTAAATTATATAACTGATCATGCAAATGTAATCTTTATTTTTTTCACACCCAAGTTAAATCTCAATCTGATATAGCTGCAAACAAACATATTTCATTCATATAGTAATTATTTTAGAGTAGCTAAAATGACAAATAATAGCATACAAAGAGTAAGAGTGAAAGAGCAAAAGCAAAAGAGAAGCAAAAGTCAAGCCTTACTGGCTTTAATTTCAGATTATTTTTTCAGTTTACTTAACAGGCCATATCATACTGTATTCCTCTTATCCCTTAGAAGGGAATCTTTTTGATATAATTTTCTCTAGCTTCCTTTCTGCTATTTATATATCTTTCTCAAAAGAATTTACCCTTCTGTGCAAAATTATTCTTGAACAAGATTTACTCTGTTCCTTTTTTAACCTCAAAATATTATCAAGAATAAAATTCTGAATAAATAATACTACATACCATGAAAAAGAGAGATACCTCTTTTACTATGTGCAGTTAGAAAACATATAATATAGTACATGCCTTTTAAAATCTTTAATAGTTTTAATGCTAAATTCAACATTTATTTTAAATTATTTCCAAATATTTCAATATCTTTGTTTTGAAATATTAACACATAAAAATGAATATAGCCAACATGAACATTTAGAGATTAGCAATAATTTTTCTAACTATAACTATATGAATGCTAAAATAAATAGAAATCCATATTATCAAGACATTACTATATGAGGAAAATAGCCCAGGAAAGCATTTCCTCTCCCCTACCTCAGATGTACACACAAGTTTTTCACACATCCCAATAATGAGTGTTTATTCTTTTCCTCCAGCTTGATTTTTTTTTTTAAGAAATAAGAGAAGAGGCATAAAGGAAACAGTTTAAACAAAGAATCAGCATAGGAAAAGATGAAAAAGCCATGGAGAAAAATCTGACAGGAACTACTGTTAAAAAGTGTCTAAGTTGTCAGAGCTGACAGTGTTGAGAATCCCTACAGGGTATTGCATCCTCAGGAATGTCTAATAAAGGTGATGGCGCTGGGCTTATCAGGATTGTTGTGCTTTTCCCCATGGCTATAAGCCTAGTTAGTGCACCTTTTTTTTAAAGTGTGCATTAACTTCCTTTTATTAAATTGTGAAAGGTATTGTACATATAAAATAAGGAATACAGAGTATATGTGTAGGGAGAGAACACAAATAAGTACTCATTTACTCATCACCCAGCTGAGGAAATAGAGTATCATCAATATCTTTAAAGTCCTTTATGTTTTTAAGACCCTCATAAAGTAATACATCTGGAAGATTACTTTGGAAAAAGAGTCATGGCATTTATTAACTTAACTCTATCTCATTCTATTATTTACCTAAAAATTCCAAGGTCACAAGTTTGTATTGAGTTAGTATAAATAAATCTTAAAATGTACGGCAAACCCTTTGATAGATGGGAGGTAATAATTCCATAAAGTCTTAGATGGAGACTGAAATGGCATGGAGTTACTATGGCATTGGTCCACATTTTGTATATAAAATACAGATCTCGGTTAAACAAAAGAGATACTGCCGTTAGACTCTACAGTCATAGCTCTCATGACACCATATTTAGTAAAAGAAGGATTTGCAGATAGTGGGTCAGGTCCTTCAAAGTGAACAATACAGACAACAGCCTAGTGTCAATTGTTGAGACTACACCCAAGCAATTTTGAATTCCAGAAACTCGAAACTGGTTGTCCTGTGAAGATAATAAATGTTTTCCACTTCAGAGACTGTTTTAGAGATACTGCTACTCTGTAAGCAGAAAAAAATCATTCTCTATAAGAGAAAGAAACTATGCCCAATTCATTAAGTCTAATGTAGAAGAATATGGTATTCTGGAGCACAGGTAGAGATCCACACACACACTAAGAAGGAAAGTGATGTAAAGGAGGCAAAGACTGGATTGATGCAGCTGGGAGCCAAGGAATGCCAGAAGAAGTTGCCAGAAACAAGAACATATTCTCCCCTTGAGCCTCCAGATCAAGTGTGGTCCTGCCAACACCTTGATTTTGGCCTATTGATCCTGGACTCCAGAACTATGATGGAACATGCTCCTACTGTTTTGAATCCATCCATTTGGTGGTAATTTGTTAAAGCAGCCCCAAGAAATGAACACACATTTGGCATTGGGTATAGATCCAGAAGATTGGCAGAAATGTGTGCTGCTTTTACCTGAAACATCACCCATTGGTTAACATTGGCACATACTTCTTTAAAACAATCATTTTTGTTTTGGTTTTGTTTTTCCTTCCATTTTTTTAGTTGTTATTTGTTTTTATTTTTACTTTGTAGAATATTTAGTCCATGAGACACATGCTCATACTTTTCATCACTTGAATATAGTGTAACCAAGTTATGCTGTTTTGGTATTATTATTTCAAAATACAAACAGTGAGCATTTTAATACCATTTTACAGTAAATCATTCCTAAAACTGAGGTGAAACTCTCATTGCATGTCCCCGCCATTAGTTTCATACTTTAACACTAAGAACATTTAAAATTTTTTGATTTCATAAAATATTCAAACTTTGTTTATTGAAGATGTAGTTGTTATACAATAAAAAGGAAAAGAAGTCACATATCCTTATCAGTAAATACTCAATAGTTTTCGAGCGGCACTCAGCAGTTTTTGCTGCTCTGGCATGGGATCATATGTTGATATAAGTGATGTGCTAACTAAAGAATTAGTCACATAGGAATCTCAAACTAATTTGAGATCATGTTTTAATTTAATCATGTTTTTGTTCAAAGAGAGAAATCATAAAGAATAATCAGGCAGTTGGTGTATTTTGCATAGAAATTAACCTTGTTTGAAGTTCTGATTCATTTTCATAGTTTATAAGATGTGTTTGGAGTAAATAAAGTTTTCTATCAAAACAAATCCCCAGGCAAAAATAAAACTCAGTGTTCACTTGTCAGGAAGATATCCATTCCTATGAGAAAAACTGCTGAATTTTCAATGTGCTTGATTGTACTATTTTCAGATCACACATTGACAAGCATTTTGCCCTGAAGATGGTATGGTCAAGCCTGTTTAAAATTCATAGATATTTTTCTCTTTACCAAGATGAATAGCTCAGCACTGAACATTTTATGTAGGTTAAAGCACCCCTCCCCACATTTTAAATGTTCCTGGCACTCTTCTTATCATGCAACCTGAACAACTTTGACATTTCTCTACTTACCAGAATCTCATTACTACTAAGGTATACCATTCAATTTCAGGTTTGCAGACAGTGTTGTTCTCATGCATGTAAACTCTTACTTTCCCTGTAAACTTGTGGAGTGAGATTCATTGATTTAAAGTTAATCTTTTATACTTCCCTGTAAGTATGTACATTATAAAACATTGATCCAGAATATTGATCTCTAAGTATTCAAATTGAATTGTCATAAAGTGTAAGCCTTTCATCATATAGATGATGTTATCTTCCAAACTTATTAGTGGAAATTCTTATTTTAAAACTTAATATGTTAAATGCTGTGTAAGAAGTATTGTTTAGCTGGTTTTGCAGGCCGTCTACAAAGGAAAACCCTTTTTCATTTGTAGTAAAATAAGGGTCACTAAGGTAGGGTGTGACAAAACTTGAGACTTTTGGGGATTACTAAAATTTATGATTTAAACTTTTGGATTGCAGCCTGGAAATAGAACTTTGTGGACCCTGTAGATTTAAATACTTATTAATAAACATTCACATATACACCTCAAAAAAGATATAAAGTGGGTTACTACAATGAATGTTTTTCTCCATCTGTAAAGAAAATGATAAGAATCCCTGGTCAGTATGGTTTAGAGAAAAAAGGAAAACTCAAATATTTACATGTTTAAATAAATGAGATGTCCGGGGTGGAACTGTGACAATTGCTGTGATCATGTTTCTACGAAAGTGAGCAGCCTAATATGCCATCCAGAAAAATGTCCCAATTTTCCAGATTTTTAAATTCTTCACGTAAAGCCAAATTAAAAAAGATTATTGCATCAGTTTTCTATTGCTGTGTGAGAAATTACCACATAACTTAGTGCCTTAAACAATATCCATTTGATGGTTTGCAATTCTGTAGGCCAGAAGTCAGTTGACATTAACATTTTCTGCCTATGGTCCCATCAGGCTGAAATGAAGTGTTGATTGGACTCTTACATGGAGGTTGTGGGGAAGAATTTGCTACAGGGGGTGTTTAAATTTTTGTTAGAATTTGTTTCCTTGTGGCCACAGTATGTAGTTCCTGTTTCCTTCCTGACTGTCAGCTGGGGATTATAGGAAACACCTAGCGGTCACCCACATTCCTCATTTATATGTGAGCCCTCTCATTCTGGAAGTGAGCAACATCAGGTCAAATCTTTTTCACCCCTGGAATCTCTCTGACTTTCCCTTCTGCTACCAGCTGGAGAAAATCAGAATGCGAGACATTCCTCTTAGAGGGTTCTTTTGATTAGGCTGTGCCCATCCAGATAATCTCCTTATTGATTAACTGAAAGTTAACCGGCTAAGTCAAGTTAATTACATCTGAAAAATTCCTCACATCAGAAAAGTCTCTTTTCCCATTTAAGGTAACTTATAATCATGGTTGTGATAACTGTCAAACTTTGGGATTAAGGATATTCCTAATTAGGGATGGAAGGAAATCTTGGTAGAGGGGTCCTATTTTAGAATTCTGGCTACCACAATTCCCTAAGACACTTTGTGAGCTGATTTTTATTTTAACTTATTTTATTTATTTATTTTTGTAGAATAGAGAGACTCTGAGGGCAGAATTTTTGCTCTTTTGTCCAACCTGTATCTTACTCATTGTAGGGATGCCCTGGTATCTGTTACTAGTCCTCTGGGATGTTACATTGTTCTTGCCCAACATCCTCTATCTTTATAATTTGCTTGAATATTTCATTTTTCATTAATGACCACATATGTTTCTTAAGTATAGCATTTCTTTTTATACCAATTATTACCCTGTGATATGCTCTACAAAGATCTGGGTGCCTGAATCTTTGGAAATTCTGGTAATGTCTGTGGTCTGTTCTTTGGTTTCTAATGTTCTTTCTAGTAAAGAAACAATTATTTTATTTGTGTTTTCTGCCTTGTTGGTTCCTTCTTCTTCTGGAGTAACTAGGAGTTTTATATTATACTTGCATTTTAATGTGATTGGCTACTTCTTCTTTAATGTTTAAATATAAGTAGTTTCCTTTCTCCCTCAGTCTCCTATAACCTTCACCATCTGTAGATGCTTTTGTCTATTATCTCAAAGAAAATGAAAGAAAAGTAAGATTCCATTATCTGGAAAAGCCACAAACTGGCTTTCCATGAATCTGTTTCTTCCTATATTCCACATTTATAATGAAGGACTCGTGTGTGTCAGGTACAGTTCTAGTTCATGGATATAAAACTGCGGCCTAAAATGTAAGACTCCTTTCACTCCTTCAGTGGTTGCTGAACACAGCAGACAAGTAAAGAAAATCTGTGTATAATGTTGGGGTGGCTAAATATATGGAGAAAAAAAAGATAATAAAGTAGGAAGAAGAGAGAAAATAGTATCATGGTCGGATGGGGAGAGTTGTTCTCTTAAATTTGATGTTTAGGCAATAACTTGGGAGAAGATTTGAGGGTGATGAGGAAAAAAACAATAAATAAACAAGCAGGATTTCTGGGGAAAGAACCTGCAGCCAGAAAATAGCAAGCCCAAAGCTCTGACACTCAAGCATGTCTGCTGTATTGGAAGAAAAGTTTGGTCATCCATGTGGCTACAATGAAGGGTGAAGAGAGAAAAACAGAATAACATCTGGATTGTTTCAGGACTTGTCTGTTATGGTAAAGACTAGCTTTTAATTCTGAATGAAATAGGAGGTCATTGGAAGATTTTGATCAGAAGGTAATACGATCTGATGTCATTCATTTTTTTTAAAATTTTTTAAATGTATTTATTTGTCAGAGAGAGAGGGAGAGAGAGAGAGCACAGGCAGGCAGAGTGGCAGGCAGAGGCAGAGGGAGAACAGGCTCCCTGCCGAGCAAGTAGCCCGATGTGGGACTCGATCCCAGGATTCTGGGATCATGACCTGGGCCAAAGGCAGCCGCTCAACCAACTGAGCCACCCAGGCTTCCCTGATGTCATTCATTTTTAAAGGATCACTCTGAGAGCCTTTCGAAACACATTATAGGAGGTAAGAAGCAGAAGCGGGGAGATGAGTTGGGCACCACAGCAATTATCCAGGCAAGGTACTGGTCTATATTGCTATCCTACTCTTGTTTTTGTTTTTGTTGTTGTTGTCTTGTTTTAAATCTTAATCCCAGTACAGGTAGCATACAGTGTTATATCCAGTGTTTCAAGTGTACGATGTAGTGATTCAACAATTCCTTACATTACGCAGGGCTTATCATCGTACTTGTACTCTTAATCTTTCTAAGCTCTGAACTATCGCCCTATTTAAAATCGTTAAGAACCTTTCTGGTTCTCTCCATATAAAGTTTGAACCCATTAAAATGATGTACATAATCATTCAACCATTCATGATCTGCTCACTGTACTTCTTCATGGATAATTTTAAAATCCTTTATACTTTCTCTGAGAGTACCTATTATAATAAAATAAATCATTTTCTATGTTTTTATTTCTGCTTATATGTATGTTCATGACTAAAGTGTATTAGGCATATTATAGTGATTTTGGCCAGACCAAAATCATTGGTTTATATTGATATATGTATATAATTAAATATGTATTTATAATTATATATGAATTCTAATTCAGTGAATATATAATTAGTATTTATTTAAATTGACTCTAATTACTCTTCCAGCTCTTTATATTATAAAAACACATTCTTGTTTCAAGCTGAATACTTAATCTGTTAGAGAAAATACTAAATTGAAAGTAAGTGCACTTTCATGTATCCTGGGTTGAAAGATATGTACACTGAACACTGATTCTCATATTGTTCACTATAAAATGAGCAATATGTATTTGATCCCCTTTAGATCACATTTAGGAAGATAGGTTACTGAGACAGCAAATTGCCATCATTATAGTTTGGCTTCATCTATAAGGCAGTTCCATGCTGGTATTTGGAAGACGGCTTTAAAACCTGTTGTACTTTCTAATGCATTGAAAACCACTGTGGGATTTATTTTTTCAGAGACATTGCTCAAGTCCATGAAGCTTCATGTCATGAAGCAAGCATAGCTGAGCTTACTTTATTACAGAGCCTTGAAATAAATTGTTGTGACCCACATAACTTGCATTCTCTTTCAGAAATGTATATAATTTCTCAAGGGATCTTGTGAAATGCTGCAGAGTGCCAAACAGTATTATATGTTAGGCGATAAAGCCTATAGATTCATACAGGAAAAAAAAATGATAAAGATAATATGGGAAGGGGAAACTGGGCATTTGAGGTCACTTTGGTGTGATGAGAATGCTGAGTTGAGTAGCTATGTGAGCCATATCTGAAGGTGTGCCATATGATACTTTGTCTTCAACTGAAATGAAAAGTTTGGCCTTGTTATCTTGGAATTAACAGAATACCACATAGCCAGAGATTCAGGATTAAAACTTAGAAATCAGAAAAAAATATTAGAGTATTATTTGATTTTGTATATATTATGAGCAAAAAATATCTTTCCTCAAACCTATGTGCTGATTTTGAGAGAAATTGATGAGTAGAAAATGTAATCATTTGGATCTCATATTTTAAGTTGTAACTTTGTACAAAATTAGATATAATCGGGGCGCCTGGGTGGCTCAGTAGGTTAAAGCCTCTGCCTTCGTCTTGGGTCCTGATCCCAGGGTCCTGGGATGGAGCCCCGAGTTGGCCTCTCTGCTCCACGGAGAGCCTGCTTCCTCCTCTCTCTGCCTGCCTCCCTGCCTACTTGTGATCTCTCTCTCTATCAAATAAATAAATAAAATCTTAAAAAAAAAATTAGATATCATCTTTTTCTCTAAAACCATTTTTTCAAATGTAGCATCAGGAAATGGGTCTTTTCCCTTTTGTCCTTATCAACTATATTGAATTTGGTTAGTTACACATATTTTGCATTATATGTCATCATAGGTTGGCTTGCTATCCATCCATTTAAATACATAGACATATAGTCTACATAGATAGTCTATGTACAAAGATGCATAAAGAGTCTACTTTCGTAGATATATCATAGATAGATGATAGATTGGATAAAGGGTAACTACAAAACTATGGTATTTCACTTTGAATTCTCTCCATGTTCCAAGATGGCTCACCACTATATTCACTGGCCAGATATCAGGAAGGAGGAAAAAGAAAATGTGAAAAGCATTCTTATTCTGTTTAAGTAAATATCTTACAAAGTTTGATCATCAGTTCTCATTTTTCAGGAGAGAGCTGTATGGCAAAAGAGTCTGGGAAGTATAATCTTTACCTTCATAAATATGAGAGCAGCTAAATTTCAGGGTTGTATTGGCTTACCTTGGTGGTTTAGTGGGTTAAGTGTCAGCCTTCAGCTCAGGTTATGATCCCAGCCCAGTGTCCTGGGAGATCCCATTGTCCTGGGATCAAGCAAGCATCTGGCTTCATGGGTGTAGGTCTCCCTACTGGGTGGGGAGCCTGCTTCTCTCTCTCTCCCTCTGCTACTCTCTCTGCTCATTTTCTCTCTCAGATAAATAAATAAAATTAAAAAAAAATAAATTTCAGGATCTTGTTGCTAAAGATGAAAGAAAGGATGGATTTGGAGAGTATTTGTCAATCTCTGCACAATGTGCACAGGTTGATGAAGACAGTGTGCCAAAGAATAATGATTATGGCAAAATACCAAACGTGGAACTTAAGGAATTTAAATAAAGTGGACGGTGATCTAGAATCATTAAACTATTTATTTTAACAATCAATAGCCTCTTATTCCACTTCTCTCCTTAAGAATGTCTACTGGACATTCTTATGTCATTTGCAAGGTATGTCGTTAGTAGCATTTAATATTTCACTCACATTTTTTTTCTCTTTTTTTCCCTTTTGTTCTGTGTTTTGGGGAAATCTTTAAGTTAGTTCTTCCAGTGAATGACTTTATTTTTCATCCTATGCCTGTTATGTTGTTCAATCCATTGACTGGTACAGTTTAAAAATGAGCATCATATGGTTAGGCTATCAAATTTTGTACCACCCTGTTTTGTTTATTTTAATGAACATAATTCTTTATTAAGCATTTTAGCTAACACAATAAATTAAAGAATTCCCAAGGATTAATTTTGTTGACTTCAGTGTTCTCTAACTGCTGATTTTCCTGAAATAATTGCTCACCATATTTTTAAAAGGGTCAGTTAAACCAGATTGGGAAATTTGAGTCTGATTTCTCAATCCAAGTAAGAACCCCTGTTTGCATGAAAGTCAGTGCTGAATTTTATTACAGGCACTTTGCTTCCAGAATGTGTGCAAGTACAAAAGTCAAGTCTGGAAACATAATCAAGGGATGGTATTTTGGGCCCTGTCAAACATCTCTAGTGTTAGCATTATCTCTGCATTTGTGGGACCTCCCTTGACAGAGTTCTATCTAGGGTCTGCCTCTGGTCTAGGTTTCTTGGTGAATTCAGATACTTCAAAATGGGAGAAAATGCTCAGTGGTTTTTATTGTCCTATGACTAATGTCCTAGTAGAAAACCTTCAATTCTCCCAGCATTGAGTTTCTTACAACGGGACAGAATTTTTCAGTTTCAGTAGTGTTGATATTTTGGGCCAGATAATTCTTTGCTGTGAAGGGCTGTTCTGGAAATTGTAGGATATTTAGTGGCATCCTTGCCTCTGTTGTCTATATGCCAGAAACGCCCAGTACCCCTAATTCAATGCCAACTTATTACAACCAAAAAGTCTTTAGACATTGCCAGATGTCCTTTGGGAAGGGGTTGAAAACAACTGCTTCAGGATTATATGGGGGGGGGGGAAGATTGCTCATTTAAAAAAACCACATTGTGGCAAGATATGTTATTGTCACTCTGGGATTCTGGACACTTCTAATTTTGTGTGGTTGTTATTTTGTTTTCAGGAAATTCTAATATATCTTCCTACTGAGAACCACTGTTTCTGAGACTTCCTATTATGTGCTTTTACTTAACTACACACCACTATTTTATAATACTGGCCAAGATTTTTTTTAGAATTCTCTTTTCCCTTGAATTCTAGACAACACTATCTCCTCGTTTTTCTTCTGCTTCATTTGTTCTCTGCTCCCAGTGTTTCCCCATTCTGACTCTCTACTTCAGCTCTGCTAATATAGCACCTTGTTTCTATATACTTAGAGCACAGGTTATGGAATAAAATAGCCTGGGTGGAAAATATCTGGCTTTCAGCTATCTAAGCTGAATTGTCTTAAGACTCATTTTTGCTTCTGTAAGGTGTGGACTAGTAACAAGTACCTCATGATGGTAATTTTTTTAAATGATATATACAATTCGGTTAATACTTTTAACACAGATCCTGATATACAGTAAGTACTCCATAAATGTTGAACTGTGTTTGCATAGTGCATATTATTTTCTATTGAAATTGAAGATTTGCTTGAAAGCTAGATTCTCAGTTCTTTGAGGACCAAGATTTCAGTTTTTAAGATGGGTTATTCCAAATTACTAACATGGTGTCTGGTCCATAATAATATGTTGAGTAATATATTTACATGCATATATGTGTGTGTGTGCATGTATACATACGATGGAATTATGTGAGACTGTACTTAAAAATAATTAAGATAATTAAGAATATAAAAATTATTATTTTAAAAATATTTTATTTATTTATTAGACACAGAGAGAGAGATCACAAGCAGGCAGAGAGGCAGGCAGAGAGAGAGAGGGAAGCAGGCTCCCTGCCGAGCAGAGAGCCAGATGCAGGGCTCGTTCCCAGGACCCTGGGATCACGACCCGAGCCGAAGGCAGAGGCCCAACCCACTGAGCCACCCAGGCACCCCTAAAAATTATTTTGTATGTCACCAGTATTTAACTTTTCTAGCACTGTCAATGATAAGTCAATTAATATGTGTACAATATACAGAATTAAACTAATCAGTGTTCCTTCTTTGGATTGTTATATTTCTAACATTTGGTAAAAAATGCCTACTATTTTAACTACCTAATAGAAAAATATTTAAACATTTAGCAAAAATTTGATGATTTTTGAGATCTCCACAACATCAATTTAAGAAGGCTTTTAAATGCAAAACAACAATATTATAGTAGTGATATATTAGTAATGTAGTAAATTTATTTTTAATTCTGTGCAACAATAATCAGTTGTAAGAGATACACCAAGGATATGGAGCATTCAAATATGAGTCAGAGATGTCCCCTATTCTAAGTAGTTTACAATTTAGAAAAAGTAAATTATTTATTTAAAAAATTACCTCTAATACAGGGTAGAGAGACTAGAAAGGAATATCTTTGGGATACGAAGAAAAAAGAGATTAATTTAACCTTAGAGAATCAGATGTCTCAGGTAAACTTTATAATGTCAATTTGACTCAAGTTTGACAAATGGCAAAATATTTCCTAGAAATAAAAAGCACATCAATTACAGGAAATAACTTGAGGAAAGTTATTGAGTTGTGGGAATGACGTTCATACCCATAAAAGTAGTTCAGTGTGGATGAGTATAAAATTTGTGGAAAGAGAGGGCCAAAGAATTAGATTACAATCAGTTTCTACAAGACATTGAATTTAGCATACAAACTGGTTTAACCATTTTTACTTAGGTATTGCTGGCTTAGTGAGAGAACTATAAACAAGGGAATTGTGAGATATGAATTATCAGGATTTATACTTCTAAGTGTGATGTAGTGTGAAATCTGTGTTAATTGAAAAAGAAAATGGAGGAGGTAAGGAAATACGAAATGATGGAGACCTCAGTCAAACTGTGTTTTAGAATGAGAGATCAATAAAATAAGTGGAGAGAGACTTAATAGTTTACATATTGCATGCTGCTGGTGAAAGATTGCTGGCCATTACAAATGGCCATAACATTAATAGTAAGGGAAAAAAAGAAAAAAAATCATTATTAGGAGTAATTCTATAAAAATACCTTTAAGAAAATATTTTGAAGATTTTCCTAATCTTATAGAGATAGGGATAAAGGTAGAGATGATTATGGTTAAATGAAAAAGATTTTTGCAAAACATCAGAAACTTCTAATTATAACTTGCTATAGTAGAAGCTGATGGAAAAGTGATAAGCTTTAAATGTCTATCAATAATGTTTTCCTAATGTTTTCTAATGTTTGTAAGTTTATCATCAATTTCTAGCAATCTGTATTGGTGAAGAATAAATGTGAAAATAGTACAATCATCTTATAAAGCTTGGAACAACTTCCACTGATTGTTGTTTTATTTGACACTGTGTCATGAAGTTTGTATTAACATTAGTAATGCCAAACTTTTTTGCAGACAGATGAGATACCATTATGTATTTAATGATACCTTGACAGTATATTGATGATCACATTACAACATTTATATAGGAAGATAAGCATTTTTAATCTGCTGTCAGATTAAACCAGTTGGAGAAAAATGTGCTTGAATGTTCCACTGTTACTTTCTGTCTTTGACATCAAGCTTTGGGACAGCAGAATTCAGTGAATTATACCCTGTTATATTTTAGATGTTTGTAAAGAAATATGTGACTCAATTAAGTTTCCCAAAGCTTATTTCTGTAGGCAAAATACATTATCAGTAGCTGGATGTCTGCTGACACAAATGTGAAGTCACAGTTATGGCTACATACTTATTTGCACAAACCAGCTCTTTTAAAAAAACAGTCTTTATTCTTTGAGTGCACCTCAAAATTGAGCAGAAGGTACAGATATTTCCATATTCCCCTGCCCACACATGGTCATAGTCTCTCCTATTATCCAAACCACCCCCAGCCAGAGTGGGGAATTTGGTACAATCAATAAATCTATACCAACACATAATTATCACCCAGAGAACATAGTTTACTTTAGAGTTTTGATGTTGTATATTCTGTAAGTTTGGACAAATGTATAATGACATGTATCCACCATTATAGTAACATACAGAATAGTTTCATCGCCCTAAAACTGCCCTGTGCTCCACTTACTCATCCCTCTGTCCTTTCTATTAGCAGTCTTTAAGTGGTGTGAAAAAAACACGTTAAGCTTTCAGTCAGAAATGATACAAAAATAAGAAAGGCAGAACGGATACAATGAAGTAAATGCCTGTAACTTTTATTGAAGTGATGAATTAATGTAATTTTAGTTTAAAATAGTTAATTAAAGGGACACCTGGGTGGCTCAGTTGGTTAAGCAGCTGCCTTCGCTCAGGTCATGATCCCGGAGTCCTGGGATCGAGTCCCACATCGGGCTCCTTGCTTGCCAGGGAGCCTGCTTCTCCCTCTGCCTCTGCCTGCCACTCTGTCTGCCTGTGCTCTCTCTCTCTCTCTCCCTGACAAATAAATAAATAAAATATTTTAAAAAATAAAAATAAAAATAAAATAGTTAATTAAATATATTTTATAGATCAACATATTTTTATGATGATTTCAAAAATGGAGGTTCTAAAATTGTGACTCATTGTTACTACTCATATTCCAGAACTATAAAGATGCAAAATACTCCTTGAAAAAAAAATAGCACATCTATAGTGATGTATGCCTTGGTCATTTTAAAAGTAGTGTCAGAATTTCAGTTATTTGTATTTGTGAGTAAATGAACAAATCATTTGAAACATCAAAAGAATTAATTCAATTCCAAGTACTGTTGCCATTTATTTTACTTGGTAAATGAATACTTATTTTAATGTAGATTAGAATTAATTTTCATTTCTGTTTTAGCTAGCCATAAACCCATGTATGAAATATAGCAAAAAGAGAAAACAGAGTAACTTAATGTCATATAATCTGTCTCAAACAGATGCTATTTGTTTAAGTATATTTTCTTTAACTTTGCCATTAGAACAGAAGTCTGCCAAAAGATAATTTTCCTCAAAATTTAATCACACTACTTTTGAACACCAGAATTAAAATAACTGCTATTTTTTATATTCATTTTGGTCTCCTTGAATTCCATGAAGGCTTTATTGTAGTTTACCATACAACTATAACAAAAACTTTTTAAAAAATATATACCATATAAAAATCTGAAAAAGAAACACAGTCCTAAGATTGAAAATTCAGAAAAAAAAAGGTAAATTCAATTCTGAGCCCCACTACGTGTAAAATTTGAGCAGCAATGTTTTATTCTCTTCTTCTGAGCTTTTAAACCAGAACATGAATCACAATAATTTACATGATTAATGTTGAATAAAACTAAAGTCATGTCAATTCCCAAGAAAGAGATCTTCAAAGCACATCTCTAATTTAAACAATTTTGTTCACTTTCTCTATCTCACACACACAAATAACCAACATCTTGCATCTGGACTAATAAAGTATTTAAGTATTTTCCTGATTGGTCCTCTTCCACTTTTTACTATTCTCTTGCACACACATGGTATGTTCTCCACACACAAATGTGATTCTTTAATAATGATCAAATGTTACATCATTTCTTCCAGAAAACCTCCAGTGGTTATCTAAAACCCTAAGAATGATGTGTGAAATTTTTTATTCTGACTTGTATATTCACATGTTATATGAACATCACTATGGCTTATCTAACACTTTTGCCATCTCTTCCATTCCAGTCACAATGGAATGTGTGTTCTACCATTGTTCTACCATTCTAGAACACTGTACAAAAGTTCTTAAAGCAAGGACTTGACATGTGCTATTACCAAAACATAAAATGCTCTTAATTCTGATATTCAAATATCTGGCTCCCTTGTTTCATGCCTGAAAGGTCAGGTGTCCTTCCTTACAAACCTGTATTTTAAAAAAGTAACTTCACTGAGTCTTTTGAAAATGTCATCTCAGTGAAGACTTCTCTGACCACCCTGGCAAGCCCTCTCAAATTTCCTTGATTTGTATTTCTCCATAGCATTCACTTCCTTCTAATATACTATCTTACACTGTTTCTGTTTTTGTCTCTCTGTCCTAGAATGAAAGCTTCTTGTGGGAAAGAATTTTTGTTTTCTTTGTTCATTGCAGTATCCCCAGTGCCTAGAATAGTGTATAGCACCTTGTAGGTGCTGAATAAACATTTGTCAGCTGAATGAATACCATGAATTAATTTTTTTAAAGATCTATTAATTTATTTGACAGACAGAGATCACAACTAGGCAGAGAGGCAGGCAGGAGAGAGGAAGGGAAGCAGGCTCTTCATCAAGCAAAGAGCCCGATGTGGGGCTCGACCCCAGAACCCTGGAACCATGACCTGAGCCGAAGGCAGAGGCTTTAACCCACTGAGCCACCCAGGCACCCTGAATTAATTTTTTTAAAAAGCAAACCTAGTCTTTATCTGACCTATCTCTTACCTTATTTAACTTGTCTACATAACATTTAATATTATCCATTATTGTTGTATGCTTATTGATATTTATGTGTCCGCATTGAAATTTAGCCCTGTAAGCTGAGGAACTGTTTTGGTATGTTTTAATGAGACCACAGGACACAATGTAGTATTCAACACATATAGAGAAGTCCATAAAATTTTAGCAAACAATGCAAGAGTTCATAATTGATACAAAACTGGCACTTAAAACTGAGAGAATTTATTTGAAGAGTTCTCATAAAAGAGAATTCAATGTTGGTCTATATCTGTAACAATTTATCTAAATGGTAGAACAGTTGGTCTTGTAGAACTTTACAAATGTAAATCAAGCTTTAATTTCAAAACAACTGAGGAAAAGCAATACTTTTAGGATAAGGCATGAAGGAGGGACATGCAAAACAATGTTACCTAAGCTGCAGCTTTGTGCATTTCCTGCTCAGTCCTTATAATAAATAAATTAGAAGAATCATTGATGATGCCCTTCATATGCTGTCCATAAGTTTCTTTCAAAGGGGCTTTTGATCAAAGTTTGGCAATAAAAATCTGATGCTATATTTTGCACATGGACTTGGAACTTTAAATATAGCATTAAACCCAAACCAAGAAGAAAATGATTCATTAATCACATAACTACATATTGTTTAAAATATTTTCCATGATTTTGAAGTTTTGACTTAAACTTAAACATGATTGCTGCCTTTTTAATTGTCTCCTGGAGTTGACACAACTTCCTGTAGACCTGAGTTGGCTTTTCATCAGCAAAGACATCTTTCCGTAAAAGACTAATATTAGTGTGGAGGGATGTCAGAATTTCTTTTATTCCATGTTGGTAACTGCTTCTGAATTTTTAGTCTAATTCTAGAAGCCCCTCAAGAGTCTATCTAAATGTCGAGTCTCTAAATATCTTAGTCTAGAAATATGTTTTTTCAGTTCAAAATTTTACTATTAGAAAAACCAATATAAAATTAAAAGTTACAGATTTTATTAAAAAAATGATATTTTTATCCTCTTTGTTCTTATACATTTATTCCTAATTCTTTTTAGTATAACAAAGCCCTGAAGGCCAGCATCATATTTATTATGCCTAACAGTCAACAAAACAAAGGGGCAAACCAAGGAATGGGAGAAGATATTTGCAAATGACAGTACAGACAAAAGGTTGATATCCAGGATTTATAAAGAACTTCTCAAACTCAACACACACAAAACAGATAATCATGTCAAAAAATGGGCAGAAGACATGAACAGACAATTCTCCGATGAAGACATACAAATGGCTATCAGACACATGAAAAAATGTTCATCATCACTAGCCATCAGGGAGATTCAAATTAAAACCACATTGAGATACCACCTTATACCAGTTAAATGGCCAGAATTAGCAAGACAGAAAACAACTTGTGTTGGAGAGGATGTGGAGAAAGGGGAACCCTCTTACACTGTTGTTGGGAATGCAAGTTGGTGCAGCCACTTTGGAGAACAGTGTGGAGATTTCTTAAGAAATTAAAAATAGAGTTTCCCTATGACCCTGCAATTGCACTACTGGGTATTTACCCCAAAGATACAGATGTATTGAAAAGAAGCGCCATCTGTACCCCAATGTTTATAGCAGCAATGGCCACAGTCGCCAAACTGTGGAAAAAATCAAGATGCCCTTCAACAGACGAATGGATAAGGAAGATGTGGTCTATATACACTATAGAGTATTATGCCTCCATCAGAAAGGATGAATACCCAACTTTTGTAGCAACATGGGCAGGACTGGAAGAGAGTATGCTGAGTGAAATAAGTCAAGCAGAGAGAGTCAATTATCATATGGTTTCACGTATTTGTGGAGCATAACAAATAACATGGAGGATATGGGGAGCTGGAGAGGAGAAGGGAGTTGAGGGAAATTGGAAGGGGAGATGAACCATGAGATACTATGGACTCTGAAAAACAATCTGAGGGTTTTGAAGGGGTGGGGGGTGGGAGGTTGGGGGAGCCAGGTGGTGGGTATTATGGAGGGCACATATTGTATGGAGCACTGGGTGTGGTGCATAAACAATGAATTCTGTTATGCTGATAAGAAATTTAAAAAAAAATAATAAATAAATAAATAATTTAAAAAAAAATATATATATATATAAGAAAGTTGTCATTTTTTTCCCAAATGGCCCATTACTAGATTGGCCAAAGGTGAGAAGATAAAATTTTTGAATTTATTCTGACAGTTAAGGTGGAAATGGTTTTATATCTGGATTAGATAGGAACAAAGTTTTTCTTAGAGTAGTTTATTTCTCTTATTAGGAAATTAATGCTTCAGATAATCCATCAGTATTTAGTGCGAAATCTTGATGATCTAAAGAGAAAAAATTATAGTGGTAAGTGCAAAAAATATAAATGGTTGATTTAAAATTTAGGGTCAATACCAATCTGACATTTTATTAGTGTGTTATTTTTAAGTGCTATTTTTATTGCTAAAAAAATTACTAAAATTAATTGTATTGTCCACATTTTGTTAATGTTAAATAGATTTTTTTGTTCTGGTAACATCAGTTTTATGAAATGCATCACACAAAGAAAAGGAGGAATTCTCTATTAAAGTTGTAATATGTGTGCTATATTCTGATTTTGGATAGTCATGTATGCATTAGCATGTTAAATGTTAGCAAAATTTTGTAGGGGGCGCCTGGGTGGCTCAGGGGGTTAAAGCCTCTGCCTTCAGCTCAGGTCATGATTCCAGGGTCCTGGGATCTAGCCTGGCATCAGGCTCTCTGCTCAGTCGGGAGCCTGCTTCCTCCTCTCTTTCTGCCTGCCTCTCTGCCTACTTGTGATCTCTCTCTGTCAAATGAATAAATAAATAAAATCTGAAAAAAAAAAAAGTTGTGTAAACCTTCCAAATACTGAAGCAGACAATCTGCTTTACTTCAATGAAAGTTATGTTGAATGGAATGCAAAGTAAGAAATGGAAACAAAGAGAGTCTTCCTCTCACATACATTAAAAGAAAAAAAGTTCATATGCACACATATTATAAGACATATTTTTTAAAAATTAAAGCTAAATAATATAGCTTTCTAATACGTAGATAGATGTAAACATCTACCTATATATTAGTATTTTATTTATTTATTTGACAGAGAGAGAGAGAGTGAGAGAGGGAACACAAGAAGGGGCAGTGGGAGAGGGAGAAGCAGGCTTCCTGTTGAGCAGGGAGCCAGATGCAAAGCTTGATCCTGGGACCCCGGATCATGACCTGAGCCAAAGGCAGATGTTTAATGACCAAGCCACACAGGCACCTCTAGAGATATATATTTAAAACATATTACTAACAGTAAAATAGGTACCTCTTAAAAAGCATTCAATATGCATTAGGTATAGGCAAAGTTATTACAATGTATATCACAGTTTAGTCTCCTTACAACTCTACCAGATGGAGGAAATGAGGATTGATGATGTCATTTAACTTGGACAAGGCCACTCATCTAGTCAGTGGTGGAAACCGGATTTGTTGACACCAAATTAATATTCCTAAACACTACAGTATGTGGTCTCTAGGATACCAGGTAAATCTATTAATTCATCAAATGTTTACTGGGTGCTAACTATGTATCAAGCACTGCTATCAAGTGTTGGTAACTGAGAAGACACAATTGTATGATCAACTATTAACAAAATTAACAGAAAATTCTAGGTTTTGTGGAGCTTAGTGGAGAGAAATACAATGAATAATACAATGAATAAATACATTATACAGCATTGCAGAAGATGATAAGTGCTCTGGAAATGACTAAAGCTGGATAAGTGAGATCAGAAATAGAAGGGAAAGGTAGCTGTGGGGGGATGTGGCTTGGAGAGGAGAAACACCTTTTCCAATTTAGTATGGAAAACTAGCAGTGAATGAGTCATTCATATTAGTCTTTATCATATTATGTCTTATTCTTATAATAAAAATCTAATCTATGGAGCAAAATAAGAAAAAGGCATTTTGTATTTATTTTTATTGTTAAACAAACAGATAATATAAAATGACAATTTTAACCATTTTTAAGTGTACACTTCAGAGACATTAAATACATTCACACTGTTATGTAACCATCACCTACTATCCATCCTCAGAGCACTTTTTATCAGATAATTTTTAACAAAAAAGCAAATAAAGAACATTTTTAACATCACAAAAACTCTGTCAATTAAACAACAATGCCTCATTACTCCCCCTCCCCCAGCTTGTGTTAACAACTTGTGGTAAAAACTAATCTACTTTCTGTATCTGTGCTTTTGGCTTATTATAAGTACCTCCTAAAAAGAATCATATAATATTTGTCCTTTTGTGTCTGGCTTATCTTGCTCACCATAATATCATCAAAGTTTATCTACCTTGCAGCATGTAGCAGGATTTCATTACTCTTTTAGGGTTGAGTGATATTTCATTATATGTCTATACCCTATGTTGTTTCTCCAATCATCTACTGATAGGCATTTGAGTTGTTTCTACCTTTTGGACTTTGTTAATAAAGCTGTTATGAACATGTGTGTACAAATGTCTGTTCAAGTACCTGCTTTAATTCTGCTGGAGTATATATGGTGAATCTTATTAATACTATGTTGAATTTATTTTGAGGAATCACCATACTTTTTCCTTAGTGGGTGCACCATGTTACTTACATTCCTACCAGTAATGCAAAGGGTTTCAATTTCTCCACATCCTCACCAACATTAGTTATCAGTCTTTTTTTATTGCATTTCCCTTATGATTTGTGATTTTTAACATTGTTAAATGTGCATTAAGCAATATTTAGTGTAATAAGCACTGTGTTTATTGGACATTTGTGTATCTTCTTTGAAGAAATGTCTACTCAAATTCTTTGCTCATTTTAAATGGAATTTATTGTTGTTTTTGCTGAGTTTAGCATACACTGGAATTTAATTCTTTATCTGATATATGATTCACAAATATTATTCTTATCCTGTCGGCTGCTTTTTTTAGTCTGTTGACAGTGTCCTTCCATGTGAAAAAATATTAAAATTGGATGTGCTACGATTTATATATTTTTTCCTTTTGCTTCTTGCTCTTTTTGTGCCATCTCCAAGAAATTGTTAAATCCTGTATCAAGGTTTTCCCCATGTTTTCCAGAGTTTTAAGGTTTTAGATCTCATGTTGGGTATTTGATCCATTTTTAGTTAATTTTTTAAATTTAATTTAATTTTTTTCAGTGATGCATAATTCATTGTTTATGCACCACACCCAGTGTTCCATGCAATACGTACCCTTCTTAATACCCACTACCGGGCTCACCGAACTCCCCATCCCCCCTCCAAAACCTCAGTTTATTAATTTTTGCATGGTATAAGGTATTATTCTTTTGAATAATAATGCCCGGTTTCCCCAGCAATATTCGACTTCCTTTCCCCTTTGAAACATCTTTCAAAAGATCTTCACTCTTTTCAAAAATCATTTAACCACATATGTGAAGATTTATTTCTGGGTTCTTCATTCCATTCCATTCTTTTGCAAGTTAGTCTTAAATCACCACCACACTGTAGTGATAGTTTTGAAATTAGGAAGTGTGATTGATTTCTTCAACTTTTTCTTTTGATTTCTCCAAGTTTTTCTTTTTCAATATAACTTTGGTTATTTTATGTGCATTGAGATTATATAAGAATTTTAGGCAAGGCTTTTTCTGTATTTGTAAAAAATGTTCATTGGGATTTGATAATTTGTAATCACTTTGGTTAATATTGATATCTTAACAATAGCAAGGCTTCCAATTCATGAGCATAGGATGTCTTTCTACTTATTTGTTATTTCCATTTAATTACTTTCACAAATGTTCTATGGTTTTCAGTATATACAGGTGATTTGCTTCCTTGATTAAATTTATTCCTATGTATTTTGCTCTTTTTGTTGCTCTTGTTAAAGGATTTTTTTAAACTTTCTTTTTCTAGGTTTCATTATTTGTACAGAAATGCAACTGATTTTTGTGTGTTGATTTTGTATCCTGAAACTTTGCTGAATATATTTATTAGATCGTGTGTGTGTGGTGTGTGTGTGTGTGTGTGTGTGTGTGTGTGTGTGTATGTGTAATCTTTAGGGTCTTACATATAAGATCATGCCATCTGTGAACATTGATGTTTTATTTCTTCCTTTCCAATTTTGGATGCCTTGCATTTATTTTTCTTGCCTAAATCCTCTTTTTAAAATTTTTAATTGTCATGGGATGCTTGGAGAAATCATTTCTCAGCTGCTTCTTTTGTTTTGAAGGAGGTGTGGGAAACCTGAGTCAGATAGCTGTAGACATGTTTAAGGGGCCAGTAATTTCTGAGGTTCCTAAAGATAAAAAAATCATTGTAGAGAGGTTTAGAAAGATTTAAAAAAATAGAGCAACCACGTATGGGTGAGAGGTTCATGCTATGCCTGATGGTACTCTCCAAAACCACCAAAACAAAAACTCTGTATTATTATAAATACAAGAACTGTGTCACCATGGTCCTAGTCATTCTGTGGGTGAAACATCCTATGGAAAGTCATGTCACACAAAGAAGAAGAATTTTCTGTATTAGAGATATAGGGGGAAGTTCACTTTTGATTGTTTTAAGAAAAGGATGGGAGAGGCTGGGACAAGTTGATTGGCAACCTGTGGCCAACAGAATCTCTGTGAGATTAGAAGGGACTGTGAGAAGAGCGGTTGCCACATCTGGACTCTAGATACTATGAGTATTTGGGAAAAGCCCCCACTTCATACTGACACTAATCAGGGATTCGTAGAGGGTATAACAAGAGAGCAGCATCCCAAAAAAGAAACTTCTGCTAATTAAATGGGTATAAGTTCCAAACATTCAGATTTTAACAGTTTAATTGAACATGAGCAATTTTCAGTTATATGGCTTAAGCAAGTGAAGACCAGGGCATACAATTTAAGTTTACAAAGAAGGGCATTCCTAAGGAGAAATTATACAAAAAATTTTACAAAAACTACAAAATACCTTAAAGCTCTATGATGGATAATTTTGTCCATCGACTTGATTGGATCATGGTGCTCAGATTTTTGATCAGACATTATCCTTCATGTTTCTGTGAGGGTGTTTTTGCATGATTTTAATAATTAAAACAATAAATTTTCAGTAAGGCAGATGACTGTCCATAATGTGGGTGAACCTCATCCAATTAACTGAGGGCCCAAGTAGAACAAAAGACTGACCTCATCTAAGTAAGAGGGAATTCTGCCAATGGATAGTCTTCAGACAAAACTGCAACATTGGCTCTTTCCTGAGTTTCAGCCTTCCAGCCTACCTTTCAAATTTTGGACTTATCAGCTTCCATAATTGCAAGAGCCAAGTTCTTAAAATAAATATTTCTGTCTCTTTTTACAAATCCTATTGGGTCTCTTTCTCTGAAGAAGCCCAATACAATCTCCCAATCTGGACTAGAGGTGAAGTGGACAACATGACAACTGCTTTAGGGCAAATATTAAATACAGAGGCAATTTTGGGATTCTTGACAATGTTAATCTATAGATCAAGAGGTCATAGTAGCAAACTCAAATGAAGATGGAAAAGGACAGCAGGTTGTGTGATGTGGGCTATTGCTACCATAGGAGACTAATGAGTGTTCTTGTGATAGTTGTGCTCAAATAATGAGTGCAGGGAAAAATCAATTTAATACATAAAGCAAGGTTGTCAAATAAAATAGTGACTTGCAGGTTTGATACATCTGGAAACTGAATAAGTTTATTAGATTCACAGCAGATAAATCCTATACAAATAAGAAGAATATTAATAGGATAAACAAAATGATAAGAAGCAAAGAGCATTTCCAGAAGATCCAGTACCTATATAAATAAATCCCAGAGAGAAAGCACAGTGTAGACGAAACCAACAAATAACCTAAGTAAAATTAGAAAAAAAAATTAATGACCTGAAAATCCCCACAAAGCTATGAAATTGTAGGACAATTAGTAGAAAAAGGCAAATTCTCTCCAGTAAACCATCTACACTACCACTCACACACATACATGCAATGATAAAGTTTGCAGACTTTTTTTTAAATTTTAAAGATAGAGGAAAACTCCATAAGGCTAAAATATGCACATGATGACTCTCATATTTCATACTGAGGAAGTCACGTTTGCATATAAAGTTGAAAATAATATCTAAAGACTCCAGTATTCAAATGTAACTGTAATAGTGTTTTAATTTTTTATTGTTATTTTAATTATTTATTATATCTACATATATTTCCATGTACCTTCATAGTTTTTTAAAAATATTTATTTATTTTATTTGAGAGAGAGAGAGAGAGAGAGAGAGCATAAGAGGAGGGGCAGAGAGAGAAAGAGAGGGAGAGAGACACTTAAGCTACTCCACACTCAGTGTAGAACCCCACACGGGGCTTGGTTTCAGGACCCAAAGATCATGACCTGAGCCAAAATCAAGAGTCTAATGCTCACCTGACTGCACTACTGATGCATCCCCCTTTGTAGTTTAATAATCATTCAGTTTCAGTTTATTTTGCTTTTCCTTTAAATCCTGGAAAAATAATTAGTAAATATACATATATATTCTTCACCTAAGAATAATCAGGGTAGGCAACACTAATGAACATTGTCTGATGAGGAGATACAAAGGATTTATTTTCTTTTTATGTTTTTCACTGTTATCTATTTTTTACACATTATTAGTAATTATAATTATTTACTTATGTTACTTATTATTTTATAGTAAGAGTTTAACTTTTATAAAAAAAACAATTAAGTCATTACTCTTTGAGAAAATTGCCTTATTGGGAAAAACTTAAGTTTTACTCAAAAGAAATCACATAAAAGAGTATTAATCCAGAAAAAGGAGGCTAACATGAAACTTAAGAAGCTATTTTTAAAGCAACATAGTAATCATAAAAAGCATAACTTATATTGTATACAGAAATATAATAAATTATTTAAAATATAGTAAAATAGCAAAAATAAAACAAATCTTACAACTGTTTCAAAAAAGATGAAAATTTCTCTAAGAGATTATAAACCTAAGAAAAATCACTGTAAGAAAAATTAAAAACTAGGAATAGGCTACTCTCTCCTCAAAAAGTAATAAAAGTCCATGATTTTAATTATTTGAGGGTAAAGTCTTCAATATTTTTAATGTATAAATTAATCCTATAGTCATTTTAATAGTGCCGTCATAAGAGAAGAAAAGCACCCTTTTCATTTTAAAGTAGCTTAATTACTTCAAAAACTTGTAGACAGAGATAGACAGAAAATTACAGAGAAATGTCCCCCAAAGCCAATATAAATGGAAATAATAGTTACCATCTGATCCTTTAAAATAGTTCAATATTACTTATTTAATGGGTTATCAGATCATCAGAGAAAAATGGCATAATTACGTAAAGAGCTATGGTTGGAGATTGCATATCTGCCCTCTATAAAGCCACCTACTTATTGACATTAGTAATGGTCTATTTCCTAATAGAAATTTTATTTTGTGGAATTTTTAGGTAAGTGTATATGAAGGCAAGTCTGTGGTAGGTCAATAAAATGATTTTATTACATTGTTAACATTGTAAAGTTATGATTAGTAAAAATAAAAAAAGTTTAAACTAAGTCAGATCTAAAGGAAATAGGAACAATTTTAGCTAACAATAATCTGATTCAGTGTACAGCAGCAATTAACCCACCTTCTGTTCATGGTGACTCGGGTTTTCTCTGAGAAGATGAGGTTTTCTCTCTAGCTCTCCTCTTTTTGAGCTCTTTTAAGAATCATCGTTAACAGTTCATTCACTGCAACACAGGCTTTTTCTAGCATGCGTGTCCAAACTCTCCTTGTCTCTGCCCATCCCCCAGGTCCATGGCTGCCTCCACATTTTTAAGTATTTTCTACTACTTTTTGGTGCCAATTTTCTCAGTCTGTTTGGGCTGCTCTAACAAAATACCACTAACTGGGTGGCTTCTGAGCAACAGAAATTTCTTTCTCACAGTTCTGGAGACTGGAAACTCCAAGATCAAGGCTCTAACATGGTCACATTCTGGTGAGGCTCTTCTTCCTGGTTCATAGTCTGTACCTTTTTGCCATGTCTTCATGTGGTAGGAGGTTAGCAAGCTCTCTGGGGCCTCTTTTATAAGGACACAATTCCATTCATGAAGGCACTACCTCCCAAAGACTCCACCTTCCAATGCCATCACCTCGAACATTACGATTTTGTTATTTGGATGTTGGGAGGACACAAACATTCAGACCATAGCACACTGTGTGACTATATCACAAATCAGCTATCCTTTGTATTTGTAATGAAGAAACTGGGCTTTCAAATTGTGACTAAGTCTGTCTGGGACACTAAGACATGGCATCCCTGGAAAGTGTAATGACGATGATTGTCAATGAAGCAGACAGGACACCCCATGGCCTTCTACCCTGATACAACAACAGAAAACAAAGTACAACAACAGCAACCCCAGCCAGTAGGGCCTCCTCCAGTCTAAGAAACGTTCATGATGAAACAATTCATTCCCATTGAGCTTACTGACATAGGTAGTAAATTTCAGCAAAAGGCCAGAGAAAGTATCCTTGGCACAGTTGGTGTGGCTATAAGATATCTGGGGCAGTGGTATTTTTCTGACCAGGCAAGAGCCCCCCCCCCAAAAAAAAAGAGAGAGAGAGAGAAAGAGAGAGTCACATCACCACACTCTGTCCTCTGGCAGTGCTTTCATGGCACTCAGGGGTTCATGGTACTCACTCCCTTACAGATTGAATTACTCTAGCCCGCAGGGAGACTTGACCAATTGAGGCATCTCCCGTGCACCTAAGAATTTGGAAACAAATAGAACTGCATCAAATTCTCAGAGAGCTGGGAACGAGACAGGTGACTTATGCTCCTGTATTTAAAGGCCCTGATTGGGCCACATTCATTACAGGGTTGAAAGTCAGTCTACCGCCATCACCTGATACATGACACTGATATCTATTCTGAGCCCTGTTGTGGGACAAGATGCTTATAATATGGGGCAATTCATTGGTGATTTGGAAAACACGGATGGATCCTGGGAATGAATATGGGCTGAGGGAAAGGTTAGAGATAAAGAATCCCAGAAAACCAGAAGACTATCCTAACCATCTGTGAGGGGTCTAGTCAGAATAACCTATAAGCAAATGGCCTCATTGCAGGGGGAATCCCACCTGAACAGATAGACTGACAACCTAATACTCTGTTAGTTCATGTATGAAAAGTCTTAAAACCTGAAAACAGTTTAGACATGCCTCTTCTGCCCCATCATCCCTGCTGCTTTGCCAGCTCCAGGAGAGTCCTCAGGCATTAAGTCCTATTTAGGCTGGTGCCTCACACAACCTGGGTATAAGATGCAGAGCAACATTGCCTCCAGATAAGGGCCATTATAAGTAATCAGAAGCCTGGAAAGGGAATCATCTACTGGAATTTACAATGGGATATCCCACCCAGATGTGTGAGTTACTCTGTACCCTTGGATGAAGGGAATCTGCTCGATCTCTGCTGGAATCCCTTTGTCCTGCTCCAGGTTGGACCTGTGGAAACACATTACACCTGGAATGGAACATGCCCCATGAAAGATGAGGGAAAATGGAGGTTCTGGTCTGGCATGTCCTGCCCCCAGTCCATCTCCTCATGCCTGTCAGTGCTATTTCTTTCAGGCAACATAGCATAGCCAGGTCATATTCCTAAAGCTGCAGCCACATTAACATTTAAGTATTAGGCCACAAGTGTAATTATTGTAGAGGGAGAAGAATTGCCATATAAATTTCTACTGAATATCTGTCTTTCCAGCCTTTAATTTCTACTCTTCCTGTGGTTCCCAGTCACAGGATGAAAACCTATTGGAAATATCTTTCTACAGTGGGCCCACTCACATGCTCATCAAAGAAATCAGTCCAGGTGTTGAGTATGTAGGTACCAGTGCCTCTTTAGCTCCTCAGGATTGCTGTCATGGATATCACCCCTCCAAGGAAGGGATTAGAAGACCCTAAAATAGTACATTAAAAATAATAATTTAGAAAACTGGCCTGTGAAACACACTATTAATGACACCAGACGTGGGTATTTTTTTTTTTTGTCAAACAAACTATAGAAGTCATCCATCAAATTGCTTACCAAAAGGATCCTGGAAATACCACCATCAGAGTCATGGGGGATTATACTCTGATTCGGGAGGGGTTTATATGGTTTGTCCAGAGTTTTGAGTGTTTGAGCACCCAGACACCCCAATGTCTGGAACTGAAAAATCACTCTAAAGAGAATCACTCCAATTATACTAGAAACGTGGAATGGATACTACTGGACCTGTGTAATCATTCTATCATATTAAGGGATGATGATTGATTGGTTGTGTCAGCCATATATTTAAAGGGTAGCAGCAAATGGGGCACCATGGTTGTATGGCACAAATCTTTGGCCATTACTTCCAACTAAGTAGTTGGGTTGCTGCATCCTGAGCTTCTCCCGGGCACAGGAAAGAATTTGCCCAACAGTAACAATGGCTGCCAATCTCCCTTTCCTCAGGGTCATGGACACATTCTGTCTTTTACTAGTATGATCATTTGGCTACTTTGTTCTCTCCATCAGCCTGGAGGATGTTATAGCACACAAAAGAAGCCCTTGATAAATTCACTCAGCAAGCCCTGAATGATAGCCAACAAAATGTTTCCTTATTAAACACTGAAATGACTCTAATGAGAAAAGCTGTCCTCTAAAATAGGACATTATTGCTGCTTCACAAGGAGGCACCTATGCCATTATTCAAACAGAGTGTTATGTATTTGTACCTGATGAGTCTACTAATGGATCATCTTTATTAAATCACATTAGGACACAAATGAATGCCCTGAGTGACCCAATCCCCAACCTCTGGGGTTTAATAAATTGATGGTTAGGATCTCAGTGTTGATGGAAAAAGTTGTAACTGAGTTGGGGCATTACTGTCTTAAGCTGTGTTTTCTCTTCCTTGCTTGCTTGCTTGCTCTATATGTTGCCATGGCATCAACTTCCAATGCAGCCAGATAGCCGGCAAAAGAGCCCCCTTCATGCTAATGAAAACACTTGCTGACTTCTCAGGGCCATTGCAGAAGAGGGGGGCGAATGAGATTATAAAAGCCAGTCATGAGGGCTGCAATGTTCGTTCAAAAAACATGACTGCAACTTGACCCTGGAGCTGGACCTGGGCACTTGGAGGCTCCTCATCTTTTTTCCTATCATTGGAACGTGGGTTCTGCTTGCCTTTCCTACTCCCAGAGGCTGCTCCAAGGACATAGCCTTCATCTGCATGGTAAATACGACTGAGCACAGTTTGGGCCTCTTTTAACATTTGGAGGATAGGTGCAGGGATCCATTTGTCTTTCTGCCACCCAAATCAAGGCTTGTATGTAGGATCCCCTTGTTTATTAAAACTGCTGCCTATCAACCTGGAGTAGACTTTCTCTTTCCTTGCTTTCTCTCTGCCTTCTAGAGATAGGAGTCAATTTCAGACTATATCAAGGAAGCTCCCAGAGGCTGTAAACCAACAATTATATAACCCTTTTAAAGAAA
The DNA here is from genome assembly GCA_004024625.1 of Mellivora capensis. Taxonomy (NCBI): domain Eukaryota; kingdom Metazoa; phylum Chordata; class Mammalia; order Carnivora; family Mustelidae; genus Mellivora; species Mellivora capensis. The sequence continues at coordinate 12,569 of PISX010014143.1, read as the reverse complement.
TAACTATTCATATTCTTTCCCATATTTAATTGTATTTACCTCTTTTATTAGTCATAAGAATACTTTCTATACAGTAGACACAAATTCTTTATCAGATAATATAATTTGTAATATTTTCTTTCATTTATAGCATGGAAGTCTTTAATTCTGATAAAGTATAATTCACATATATGTTTTATTATGTCACTTTTGCTTTTGGTGTTTTTTCCAGAAGTCTTTGTGTAAGGGCAAAAAGATTTACTTTTATGTTGGATTCTAGGAGTTTTTTTTTTTTTTAAGATTTTATTTATTTATTTGACAGTGAGAGATCACAAGTAGGCAGAGAGGCAGGCAGAGAGAGAGGAGGAAGCAGGTTCCCTGCCGGGCAGAGAGCCCGATGTGAGGCTCGATCCCACAACCCTGGGATCATGACCTGAGCCGAAGGCAGAGTCCTTAACCCACTGAGCCACCCAGGTGCCCTGCATTCTAGGAGTTTTATAGATTCAGCTCTTATGTTTAGATCTATGATCACTTTGAACAATTGTTTTTGTGCAGGGGTTAAATTAAGGGTCCAGATTAATTCTTTTGCATGAAGATACCCAGTTTCAGAATCATTTGCTAAAAAGACTACTACTATCCCCCACTGAAATGTCTTGGCACCTTGTTAAGTATCAACTGATGATAAAAGTTAGGATATATTTCTGGATTCTCAATTCTATTGCATTAATCTGTATATTTGTACTTATGCCAATACTACACAGCCTTGAATACCATAGCTGTGTAGCAAGGTTTTTTTTTTGGTTTGGTTTGGTTTGACTTTTTTGGAAGGGGGGTGTTTGTTTGTTTGTTTAGAGAGAGGGAGAGAGGGAATCTCAAGCAGACTCCATGCCAATCTCAGAGCCTGATGCAGGGCTTTATCCCACAACCCCAAGATCATAACCTGAGCCAACATCAAGAGTCGACACTTAATCAACTGAGCCACCCAGGTAACTCATGGGTAGTACGAACTCCAACTTTGTTTTTCTTTTTCAAGATTGTTTTTTGCTATTCTGGGTTACTTGCATTTCCATATTAATTTTAGGGTCAGCAGATAATTCCTTAAAAATTGGTAGAAACATGGCATTTTTTATAGTGACTTAATTGAACCCATAGATAATTTAGATGCATTGCCATCTAATAACATTGTCTTTTTAATCATAAACATAAAAAGTTTTTCTATTTAGTTAGGTCTTTACTTTTTTCCAATGTTTTCTTCTTGTCAGTATTTCAAAAATTTTTTTCAAAATTTGTTAAATTTATTCCTAAAGAATGTATTCTTTTTGATGTTATTGGAAATATAATTGTTTTCCGATTTTATTTTGTGTTTTTTTCATTTATATAGTACACAAATACAATTTCTTTTTGTGCATTCATCATGTATCCTGCAAGTTCCTTATTCTTCCTTAAAGTCAATGATTCTAGATAGCCAAATTCAGACATCATATATAGAAATTATACCTAATTAAATGCATGGGTTATTAGTAGAATTTATTCATGTGTCCAAAAATTTAGCTGTTCCTAGTTTATCTCTTATTTAATAGGACATATTGGATCCATATCCATCTGGATATGGAAAACAAGGTTGAAAAGAGAAGTATGGATGAAGAAATAGAAGATGTGAACCATGAATTAGCTGACATCCTAAAAACAGGCTTTATAAATCTCAATAATACATAGTAGTTTGCCCGTGTTCATTTTTAGCATCAAGCATTTCATCTAACCAAATGGTTCTGTACGGTACATGACATAAAAAAATAATAAATTGCTTTTTAATTTATCTAAATCAATAAAAAATAAATGAAGGAAGCTGACAAAATACACAACTCATATTTTAGTTACTTCTCTACCTTTCAAAGGTCACTCTTCAGTAGTCTATTTTTGGAACGAATCAGACTACTATGTTCCTCTCCTGATTTGCACAGTGAAAATGTCTCCCCACTGACTCGCTGCCTGGGCTGATAAGAGTTGCTTACTACATCAGTGTTGATACCATCTTGAACTCTTGAACAAAATCCTCTACATAGGATAGAATATGATGTTACAGTAAAGTAGCAGTAATTGGCCATGTGAATGCCTGCAGTTAGAGTTGCAGTATTATTCAGTCTCTTTAGTCTCACAAAATTAGTGCACAAGAATGCTTGAGTATATAATAATTTACAACAGGCTCAGACATTATGAAAATTACACAGAAGAAAAATTGTAATAGCTATGTTTTTAAAATACATCATGCCAATATTTTTATACAATCCAATGAAAAAGTACCTAAGAAGTTCAATTTTTTATAGGGATCACTCTTTTCCAATTTAGCTCTATTAACCTCTAGAGCCTCTAAGACATATATTCTTTTAAAGTCTATTACTAATAATCATGATATTTAACCCTCATATAAAAATTGAGCTTATCTCAGGATCAAATCCCTATATTTGAGTCTCCATTACTCGTAAGATTAAAGTTGCAAAGAGTTCAAATTTAACAATGCTTCATTTCCTTAGGTACTTTGCTTTCTATGCAATAGGTGAGGGCAGACTTTTTCTGGTTCCCTTCAATGTCTACTCCTCTTTGATATAGAGCAGGTAGAAAAAGGCCAAGAGTGGCCCCATGTACATTCTCTCCATAGCTAGGGATTTTTGGGAAATGAATGACTTTAAGTCTCCCTGTATACAAAGTAAAGGTATTTACTAAAAAGGGTGGCCATATGTATAAAATTTTTTTTTGTCAGGTTATAAAAGAATCTGGATCACTTATAGAAAACAAACCTAAAACTTACAGATTTACAGAGCACGTAGAATGGCATGGTCATATCAGCTATGTAACTCAATGGCGAATAAAATGAGGGTATTCTGAAACCAAAGTATCTCCCTTCTCTATTAGTGTTTATACTTTTTTTAATGCTTATACTTTTTTAACTCAGAAACTTGTCTGGTTTTTTTTCCCCAAAGTTAAAAAAAAAAATCCTAAACTTTCTCCCAGGTGCCCCGTCTGCAACTTTTGAATCATTAATAAAGCTTGATGTAGTAAGAGCTATAATTTCCCTGAGTTAACTGTGAGATCCAGCCCTTTTTTGTTAACAGACACTGATGCATTTCCCATTGTTCATGCTTCTTTGAGTTAGTGTTTAGTCAGGTGTATACTCCTGTACATACTTCCTGAAAATAAACATAGACTTTCAATGATACTCTAAATCCAGTGGGGCAAAGAGAAAGAAGATAGTCTTTTCAAGAGATACAAGAGTTAAGGCACATATACAATTGTCTACTTCCCTGGGAAATCAGAAATCACAGCACTCAACAATGAGAGCTATCAATAGCAGTAATAGTTGTGGTGATGGTAGAAGCAGTAAATACACAATTGTTATATTAATAAAGACAGATTCCAAATTTCAAAAATTGTCCTAGAGATAGGCCTGGAGACCATCATTAGTTTACTATTACCTGTGATACCTCTGATGAGATCTGCTGGTGACCTGAATTAATACTTTTTTCTTTGCACTTACATCATAGCCATAGAATGACTGAAACATAATAGATAATCTAGTTGATAGCTATCCTTAATTAGTGTATACATTTGAATTTTACTAAACAGGAAAATTAAATTTGAACCAATACACTAATAGTGCATTTTAATAGTTGAAAATACAGGACTGTTAGCCAGAGAAATACAGTATCACCTGCTATGCATATTCCTGATAAGACAATTTTCAGACTCTGTGGGTATATCAGGCATGCGTAGCATGATAAATAACAGCAACCAAAAAAATTCTGAACATACTAGCAAGCATACGTCTACTATTTTTCTCACTTTTTTTTTGCCAGTCTATGTGTTTTCCTTCATCTAATGTAAAACTTTCTATGCATATTTCAATTGACTGTAAGATATTAATAGAAAAGAAAACAAAATGAATTCAGGTAGCCTGAGAGTTTAGGAGGGAAAAGCCATTATCTATTTGTATCTAGGCTCCTAAGGATTCCTTTTAATAGATAACAATAGTGTTTTTAAAAATTAGTAATACGACAAGACAAACCTCTTTCACACAAGCTTTTTTGTTGTTGTTAAGTAAGTCATATACCTACTGCGTATGAAGTTTTAAAGGGTACTTGTGTAGAATTAGATACATTATAAAGATCTTAGAAGAATGTAGATAAATATAAAAACATAATCCCGGTTATGATCAGAAATCCTTATAGAAATTTCTATAACATCCAAGAGAAAGTTTGATATAATTTCAGATTATTTTCACACTTAAATAATTATGTTCCATTAACATAGGTAATAGAAATTTCAGGTTTTTCCAATTTGCATAAAATCCAGAATATTTACTTACTAAGAATTTCAGGGTTTTTTTTCACCCAAATTTACAACAATTTATACCTAGTGTTTTATTATCCAGTGAGTTATCATTAAACCAGCCACAGCTTTGCAGAATATTTCTAATGAAGTACATTTTTAGATAAATGAAACAGAAGTCTTTAAAAGGTATAATGGACATTTCTGATGAAAATATCTGTCAAAATGAATTCTATTTTTCACACTTAACCTCCAATGTGAGGGATAAACACAAACTAGAAATTTCAACCATTTTCATTACAATAGTTCTATAATGCTTAAAATAAAAATTGAAGTATATTAACTTTTGATAGGAATATATCTCTCCACTTTGAGTCATCCACATTGGAGTCAGAATTCAGGACTTACCTTCCTACTGACAGACTAAAATACCAGGACACTTAATTGAAAATGGTTATATTTTAGCAGTTTTTGACTTTTCAGTTGTTTATGTATTAGCTTTCCTATGAAAGTTTTCTTTAATTATGACAGTTGTAGAGCTTATTTAAGCTCAATTATCCCATCTTTGAAACAGAGGTGATCATTCACAACTCATGTAATTTAACAGAACCAACTAGAACTATTAGCACTGTAAGTGATTTTGTTTTAGACAAGGTATCATTCACCCAAGTAATCTATCCTAGAACTTGTCATACAGATAATTTTCAGAAAGGGTCAATTGTTTCTTCCAATTTATGATGAAACAAGTTACATGTCCTGGTAATCTATATAATAGGTCCTGGCAACAACCTACGTAAGGCTGACTAATAAGATGATCAGGGGAAAAATTACATTTCAGTAATTGGTATTAATATGATAATTATTGTAACTTTTAGTAGAGAGTAAATGAACCAATGAAAAATAAACTTTTACAAATTTTATAAAAAAACATTTTAGAGAACTTTGAAAAGTAGTCCTTTCAGAATAAACTGGCTAGGTCTGCTTCTCTGTTTATTTACATGTTTACCTACTTTTCTAAAATATATTTAGAATGGATATTAGTAATAACAAATGCTGCTTGTTACCTGTCAAGTACTCCTCAGATAGTGCTTTACATTCAATACTTACTTTAGCCCATGTTAGTTACTTTTAGGATTCTCATTTTCTATAAAAGAAAAATGAATCAGAGAGAGGGTAAACACCTTCTTCAAAATCACATATGTAAAGAAAAACATTACAAATGCAAAGAAAAACTGAGGTGGTTAGTATTAAGATCCTTATATTTTTATGAAAAAATTGAAGTCCAGAGAGGGTAAATAATTTTCCTCAAATCCTATACATAATAGGGTTTGAATCCAGAGTTATTCCTCCTTTATTCTAGAGTTTTAACCACAACATGGTACTGCTTCTCCATGAAATCTGTCTTAAGTATTCCTTGTTTCAGTAGTAGCATCATCCTATGTAATACTATCTTTTACTGAGTATTCATTGCTTATAATAACACCTTCTGCATTTTGTTGCCCACAATTCACCTGTCCACAGTCCCCTCTTTCTTAAATTTCTTCTGATTCATCATAATGGATTTCAGAAAGTGCTTATCAAAAATATTGAACTTTCTTAGATAATTAATCTTCCAAATATAGTGCAGGTTTTCCATCAAATTGTGTGGTGACTAACATGGGTTATTTCAAGTAATATGGCAGGCTTGAGTCAGATCATCATCTCTTTAAAACATGCCATGTAAATCTCTACAGAATATCATCAACAGGGTACAGAAATTATATATTCACACATTCTGGGAAGACACAGAGTGATGGGCTATATTTATATGATAACAGCTGATGAACAATAAATCATAATACTATTCTAGGAAAACATAATTCAGGAAACATCAATAGGGAACAATAGGATTGTTTCCTCTAAAAAGACAAATCAATTTTCACTGTAGAAATGTCCTTTTATGAGAATATTATATACCACATATGGTCATTTCTATAACAAAGGAAAACAATTAATAGAATCTGGCACATCATAAATGTTCAGTATGCATTAGCTACAGTGATCGTGATGATGATATATGCATAAAATTTGAATCTGCTTTCACAAGAGTCTAAGTTGTTTTAAGTAATACGCTACATCTAAAGAGAGATTTTTGGAAAAGATCAAGATGTTTGTATTGGGTTTGTTGTTTTCTTCTGTGTAAAGTCATAACTTGTCTTGACATAAAACCTTCGCAACAAGTAGGTCTTTATACCTGAGTTTCATATAGAGTAGGTGTAATGATCCTTCTTTATTTTCATATATTTTCCATCTACAATAAGCTGAACAAATGCATTCCTATGAAGGGATTCTAACCAGAAAAAAATTTTTGCAACCTTCTTCTATATTTATATAAATGCATAAAACTTAATTTTCAAACTTAATATCTTTGTTATCTTGGAATCCATATCAAAGATGGAAGAGAAACCAGGAAATATTCCGATGATTCTTGAACTTTGCTCTGTGCCAGATGATTTTCATATGTTTATGGTTCTATCATAACATCATCTTTACATTACGTTTATTTCTATTTTTGACATTAAAAAACCGAGACTTCAACACTAAATAACTATTGATTTCTAGCACTTATAATTACTTATTAGAAATTGGACTTCAGTCTAAGGCTTTATGAACTATAACACTTATTGTTATATCTTCCCAGAAACTTTCATAGTGTTTTCCGTATGCAGGGGGGTCTGAAAATATTTATAGATTGAGTGAATGGATGAAAGCCACATAATTGAATGAAAACACAAGCTCAAGTTTATGCTCTTTCTTATCAGTAATTATTGAAAGTCAAAACTTACATACATGAGATGAAATCAAATTGAAAAACATTTGATGGTAGTGGATATTTCTCGTGATTTTGATCAGTGGAGTAATAAGTTGATGCTGTTCACTCCACCAGTCCCTTATTCTACTAAATTGCAACTGTTAATTTAAAATGTAGTGCCACCACTTTCAAAGTCTACATGTCATCACTTTTTTTTTGTGGTGTTATATATTATATTTCCAGAACACAAACTCTGAGAGTTCGAGATTTTCATCCTGAAGGTTAATGGTAATGTTCCTTAAGAAAAAATACTATGTAGGTTGAAGGAAACAATATTGGACAGAGGGAGAAGTTGAACTATGATACAGTTGCTATGGAGGACTCATCTAGAAGAGGTGCTGGAACAGGTGTGACGGTCCTGCAGAGTGGTCTCAATTGTAAAAACAGTGCTGTGAGCCTCTATAACCTATTGCCAACTCTGTGCTGCCTCCAGGGAGGGGTGCATGACCATTAAAAATGCGGCTGGTTTTCTCGGGTTGAGGATAATTCTTGTCAAGGGTCTTAGCAGAGAATGCAATCTATGTGCCATAGCACAGCATACACACTTTTAGTGTCTTGATAACTGACAAAAGGAATTGTTCACACCAGTAAGTCCAGCAAAAATCATGTAAAATGTTAGGGCAAAGACAGATGTCAGTCTTACTGGGCAGTTCTTGAAAGAAGGGCTGGATACTATCCAAGAAAAACACCTCATTATCACATTATGGGAAGTAGAGTTTGGGTACCTGCCTGGGAGGAGGTTATGTGTATGATAATCTTTCAAGATTGTGCTTGGAGGTTTACAGGAAATATTTCTCAGCTTAACTTCTAGAAGCTGATAGAAAAAAATTTTGTCACTGGAGTGGAAGCTGAGTGATCTTTTGGTGATGATTCCAGACTTAGCTATAGAATGCTGCCATTTGTGTTTTGCCCTTTGCTGCAAGGTTCCTAATTATTAGTTCTGTAACAAGTAATTCCTAATTCCTTTCTCTGTAATTTATTTCAGTGAGACCCCTCCTACATATGATCTAATAATACTTTTTATATTATCAATAATGATAGTAATGAGTAAAACTTTCAATACTTAATATGTGCCTGGAAATTTTCAAAAAGTTTTTTATGTGTTGGAGTACATTAAATGGGGCAAAACTAGTTATTATAACTAAAGATCTAAAATTAGAGTAGCACCAAGACAAAGAGTTTTTATTTTCTTTCATGTCACAGTTATAGTATAAGTCTCTACTATCTCAAGAATATCTAAGCTTGTCATCATTATTTGGGGGATCCTGCTTCATTCTAAGTCATGGCTCTACCATACTTGAGAGAACTGTCATCTTTGCATGGTGAAGTTCCATTGGGATTGTCCCCTGACAGTTGGAAGATTTACTACTGATATCTTCATTACCAGACCAGAAATGGCACATAGCACTTAATCCCATCAGTGGATATTTAGTTACTTGCTTGTAATTTATTGCAAAGGAAGCTGGTACAAAGTATCTGACCAGGCAGAAATGTTTGAAATGAAATGAAATGAAACAAAATGAAAGAAGAAAAAAAAATGGATTTGCATAGAGAACTAGCAAGTCCACTGGCAAATCCACAAGTGGCTTTTCTGTTTCCATCACCTGCCCTTTGTCTTCACTTTCGTCAGGCTCAACAGAAATACATTCTAATCTTTGGGGAAAACCATATTATCCTCAAATTATAACTATTACAGATACTTTCCTATGGATCTAGTCCTTAATATTCCAATCAAGAGGAGAGTACTTAAGAACTAAAATCAGACTCTAATCTTTTATGTTTTATGTTCTATTATCCCTTTTATTCTCAATCAGTCTCTGGACTACTTCATTGTGAAGGGTAGTAGTAAGAGGAAGAAGAGCTGAAGAGACAAGGAACAAAAAAACCATTAGAATTTCAAAAGTATTGTCTTGCTATAAGCAGAGATTGAAGATGTCACTGGTAACAAATGCTTATAATCAATAATATAGAAAGAGAAAAAAAAAAGATGGAAAAAAGGCTCCCACCAGTAATCCTCAAACTATTTCTCTGCAACCCAAGCATTTTGAATGTAATCACATCATAGCCCTGCTTTTTGCCTTATTATCTTATCTTTGCCTTGACAATGCTCACATAAGTGGAATCCTCTTTAATATAACGTGAAATTCATAACTCATAAAGAAAATTAGCTTTGCATAGGTCTTTGTTCCATGACTAGAAATACAGTAATTTAGATTTTCTTCTCACTTTGTACAAACTTTTTCTGGTGACAGAAAGTATTTGAGTTAACTTGAAGTGGTGTGAAAGATCTTGGAGATATTTCAGCTAAGTGTCTTCATTTTAAACATTAGACAAAATTGTTAAATGCTTTTATAATAGCACGTAGCTTATTTATTTTAGGTCAGGATTGGCATTTTGGTCTACTGACTCACTCTAATATTCATTCTAGTACACCCCACCACCTTTCCATTCTCTTTCTCTCTCCTTTTTCAACATAATTATCCTTGTCATCCATTTTCTAACTATCTGACATTTTAATTAACTTTTCTAATGTCAGAATCTAGAAGCTGATAAGCATTCCATTTTTTTCCCTGTAATTCATTTTGCTTTGAGAGTGGTATTTCCCAAAGTATATTCACTCAACTCTAGCCATGTAGAAATGTTCTATATGGCTATGTTCCTGGGAAGTTAGTTTGAGAAATGTTGTGCATTATGACTTTGCAGATATGTATAATATACAAAGCATAATAAGTGCTCAATGAAATAAAGCTTTGAAATAGTATTATTTCATAGAGCACTTATTATGGCTTAAGCCATTGTTTTTTAATTTTATATTTACAATATTTTTCTCCTATCTGTTTATATAATTTAATTGTTCTGTGTATTTTGAGGAGAGTTTCCTCAGAATCATGTCCCATTACTCTTTTTTTTTAAATTCCTTTTCAGTGTAACAGAATTCATAGTTTTTTCACCACACTCAGTGTTCCACGCAGTGCATGCCCTCCATAATACCCATCACCTGGCTCCCCCAACCTCCCACCCCTTGCCCCTTCAAAATCCTCAGGTTGTTTTCCAGAGTCCATAGTCTCTCATGGTTCATCTCCCCCCCAATTTCCTTCCACTCCCTTCTCCTCGCCATCTCCCCATGTCCCATTACTCTTAAGAAATCTCTCAGATTTCTTTTTTTAAATATTTTATTTATTTGACAGAGATCACAAGTACGCAGAGAGGCAGGCAGAGAGAGAGAGAGAGAGAGGAGGAAGCAGGCTCCCCACGTAGCAGAGAGCCCCACGCAGGACTCGATCCTAGGACCCTGAGATCACTAACTGAGCAGAAGGCAGAGGCTTAACCCACTGAGCCACCCAGGCACCCTTCTCTCAGATTTCTTAATGATCAATCTGGAACTGATATTTCATATACTGAAATTCCTAGATAAAGCCTGTTGTCAGAATTTAAATTGTCTGTCAAAGACACCATTAATTCAATGAACATTTGTAAAAAACTCAGAATCGCCTATATTATTAGAATTTCATATCATATATTGTCAGTGTGTTCACTGATTATTCTTGTATGTTTTGCTATAAAAGGAAATATAGGAATAGATATATTTATATTTTATTTTATTTATACTATATATATAACCCATATTTTAGCCAAATTACAGGTGGGTAGAGGATAAAGAGAATGTGAAAATGTAATGAAATATATTTGGATTGTATTATCATATGCTTAAATTTAAGAACCAAAATTAAAGCTTCAGAAAGAAGATACTGCATAAAATAAAAGCTTCAGAAAGAAGATACTACACAGAAATACTTTAATTAGAGAAATATAATTACCTTATATTTGCCTCATAAGACACACATATATATGTATATCTATAAATCTACATATATTCAATCCAAGTATTATTTCAAGAATAAAATCAATCCAATATTTAATTTTCAATAACAATTTTAACATTGAGAACTTGGTTTGGTTGGCAAAATGCCAGCATACATTTTTTTGTTTTCTTTTCTTTTTTTTTTTTTTTTAGTAATCTCTACACCCAATGTGGAACTCAAACTCATGACCCCAAGATCAAAAACATCAATAGTTGAATTCTCTGCCAATTAAGTCAGCCAGATGACCTCTCAGCGTATGTTTTGAACTTTGAAACATTTGGTTATAAAACTAAAGTTCTAATTAATTCTATTTAGATTGCACTCATTTATTAAATATACCTTATTTACCAAGTTTCTTAAAATATCTATCATTTTAAAATGTTATGCTACACATAAAACTTTTAAGCACTTTGCCAATACAAACCATAAAAATGTTTACAATTATTAGTGTTAAATATTTTAAGGTCACCTTTACATTTTCACATAAAAGCTGTATTTTTCTAACTTGGCTTAAAAACAGGTTGATTTCTAAGATGTCTTATTAATAATTCTAAAAAAGGGAATCCTGGGTGGTTTAGTCATTAAGCATCTACCTTCGGCTCAGGTCATGATCCCAGAGTCCTGGGATCAAGCCCCACATCAGGCTCCCTGCTCAGTGAGCAGCCTGCTTCTCTCTCTCCCACTCCCCCTGCTTGTGTTCCTGCTCTCCCTGTCTCTCTCTATATCAAATAAATAAATAAATAAATAATTTTAAAAGTAATTCTAAAAATAAATAGAAAGGATATATGGCTCCACTTCATTTTCTGCATTTCAATAGTCTTTTTTGTTTATAAAATATTTAATACACATAATCTGTTACTTTAGAAAAACAATAAGTAAAAACGATATAGTGATGGAATTTATTGAGGGAAGAGGAAAATGAGTAATTAAAACTATGTGTAACTTCCAGGGCTATTATATTAAGAGAGAAAGCAAAGAGTTTGAATTTCTTTATTTCTAAACTTTATTTCAATTTTACATAGAAGATTCTTGTGTAAAGTACTGCTGAATTTTATTAGTGAAATAGATTTCCTGATGAGAAGATGAAAGCCTATATGCTTTTTTTTTAATTTTTTTTATTTTTTTATAAACATATAATGTATTTTTATCCCCAGGGTACATGTCTGTGAATCGCCAGGTTTACACACTTCACAGCACTCACCATAGCACATACCCTCCTCAATGTCCATTACCACACCACCCTCTCCTGACCCCCCTCCCCTCAGCAACCCTCAGTTTGTTTTGTGAGATTAAGAGTCACTTATGGTTTGTCTCACTCTCAATCCCATCTTGTTTCTTTTCTTCTTTTCCTACCCCCCAAACCCCCCATGTTGCATCTCCACTTCCTCATATCAGGGAGATCATATGATAGTTGTCTTTCTCCAATTGACTTATTTCACTAAGCAAGATACCTTCTAGTTCCATCCACGTCATTGCAAATGGCAAGATTTCATTTCTTTTGATGGCTGCATAATATTCCATTGTGTATATATACCACATCTTCTTTATCCATT
>PISX010014142.1:0-54065 GCA_004024625.1 Mellivora capensis | reverse complement strand
ACATTGGGGTACAGATGGCCCTTCTTTTCACTACATCTGTATCTTTGGGGTAAATACCCAGTAGTGCAATTGCAGGGTCATAGGGAAGCTCTATTTTTAATTTCTTGAGGAATCTCCACACTGTTCTCCAAAGTGGCTGCACCAACTTGCATTCCCACCAACAGTGTAAGAGGGTTCCCCTTTCTCCACATCCTCTCCAGCACATGTTGTTTACCATTGTGTTAATTTTGGCCATTCTAACTGGTGTAAGGTGGTATCTCAATGTGGTTTTGATTTGAATCTCCTGGATGGCTAATGATGATGAACATTTTTTCATGTGTCTGTTAACCATTTGTATATCTTCTTTGGAGAAGTGTCTGTTCATGTCTTCTGCCCATTTTTTGACGTAATTATCTGTTTTGTGTGTGTTGAGTTTGAGGAGTTCTTTATAGATCTTGGATATCAGCCATTTGTCTGTAGTGCCATTTGCGAATATCTTCTCCCATTCCGTGGGTTGCCTCTTTGTTTGGTTGACTGTTTCCTTTGCTGTGCAGAAGCTTTTGATTTTGATGAAGTCCCAAAAGTTCATTTTTGCTTTTGTTTCCCTTGCCTTTGGAGACATATCTTGAAAGAAGTTGCCGTGGCTGATATTGAAGAGGTTACTGCCTATGTTCTCCTCTAGGATTCTGATGGATTCCTGTCTCATCTTGAGGTCTTTTATCCATTTCGAGTTTATCTTTGTGTATGGTATAAGAGAATGGTCGAGTTTCATTCTTCTACACATATCTGTCCAGTTTTCCCAGCACCATTTATTGAAGAGACTGCCTTTTTCCCACTGTATATTTTTTCCTGCTTTGTCGAAGATTATTTGACCATAGAGTTGAGGGTCCATATCTGGGCTCTCTACTCTGTTCCACTGGTCTATATGTCTGTTTTTATGCCAGTACCATGCTGTCTTGATGATGACAGCTACCTGATTTCAAGCTTTACTACAAAGCTGTGATCTGCTTCTACTTCTTCAGAGCTCACTCATCATTAAAGGGAACTGTATAGACCCAAAGGGAACGGGGAAAAAAAAAAGTTGAACTTGTCTTTGGAATCCTGTTAGGAATGTGGCTGACAAAAGGGGAATGAGAGAGGCAGATTCCTAGAATGCAGAGAGGCTGGCATCGCCAATACGTTGGAAGCCCTGTTGTGGTCAAGAATGAGGGAGAGGAGCAAGAACAAAGTCTGCTGCTTCACCTGGGAAAGTGAAACAGAGTGAAAAGCCCAATGCATGCAATTCCTAGGTTGACACCCGAGACCCAGGCAGCTTGGCTTTCTGGGAGAGCCCTCTGCCCATGACCCAAGAGAAGGCAAGTTGCTTAAAAGAACTCTGTGGGCCATGGAAGGGGAGTGGGGCTGGCTATACACTGTAGGTGCCTTCTTGTGAGTCTTTCTTGCTGAGATGGTGGAAGGGACAGTGCTGCAGAGGCTGGGCAGGGAGTATAAGGTGTTGTTAAATGAAAGGACAGCAGAGCTGGGCAGCAACAGAAGCTGTGATGGAGGAAGAGGTGCTCACAGCAGCCTGGACTGCTCTTGGAGTTTTTAGCAGCTGATGCGTGCATCCCAGAAGTTTGTGTGCTCAGCTCAGGGGTTCGAGGAAGGTGCTGGTGTGAGATGGTGAAGGGACAGTTGGTTCCCTTAGTTTCGGGGAGTGGACCGCAGCTGTTTTGTTACTGATTTACTCCGTGCACCCACACACCATGTAAAACATTTGAGTAGTACTTCACGGTCTGCAAAGTGCAACTGGTTTACATTACAGGTAACCCCTGCTTTTGAAAGTTTGCTGTATGTCATTTCTGTTTTATGAAAAACCTACAGTACTACCTGTTTTTGCTAACCAAAAGAAATCTGAAGAGGTTTTTCATGTTTATGAAAAAAAGCAAAAATAGTATTCAGCATTTATTCTGCAGGAGACCTTATAGAGGCAGCATGAACCCCGAGCCGCGAGAGCAGCCCCGCCAGGCTCCTTCCCCAGGACCCACACCCAGCATCTTCACCTCAAGCAGCCAGAGCTCTGAGCTGTGTCTGTGTCTGTGAGCAGCTGCGTTTATTTCAATTTACGTTGTGCATCTGCTAGCAGGATGTGTCCTAAGGTATCAGAAACGCCTAAGAGAGGTTAATTTTGGGGTCTGGGAATGCTCAAAAACTTTTTCATATAAATTAATGGTAATTCCTTCCTTGTGTCAAGCCTTTCCAGTTTATGGAAGGTTTCAGATTTTGGATAATGGGGGAAACTTTTATCTCCTTTCTTGCCAGCTCCTTGGAGGTCAGATCTGCTTTGCAGGCAGTTAACTGGGGAGTAAAGAAAGGAAACCTGAGCAGAGAGAGGAGCTCTGTAGCTGGGATGGCTCTCGAAGGTTGCAGGGATTGGGGCAGGGGCTGGGACTTGAAGGTAGTCTCTCCCTGTCAGCTGCAAGTTTCTCTCTCCCACTCTCCCTTTAATAGCTGCGTCTTTGGGAAAGGGCAACTCTCTTCAGCTTAGGACAGTCTCTGGAGTGGAAACTCTGTGTGAGCTGTCAGCCCCCATTCTCTCAGCCAGCTGAGGGAACTGAGGAGTGCTTCTGTCTTACCGGGAAGTGGGGGCGGATCCGGGCTGCGCACCACAGCGCCTGACATGTCCACTTATCCTTGGAAGAGGAAACAGAGGCCCAGAGCTATTAGGGGGAATTTTGTAATTTTGTGTAGCGATTAAATACCCAATAAGGCAGCAACTACTCAGAGTTAGAATTCAGGACTTCAGAATCCAGACCTGGTGATCATTCCCCTGTATCATTCCCTATATCCTGTGGCATGTGGTTCATGGCTCCTGTAACTCCAAGGTATCTTCTCCATCTTGGGCTGGGCTTCTGCAGATCTGAAGGGACCTTGCACTTTTGGAGCACTTTTCTTTGGTACCACGAATTGGTAATTATATTCATACTTATGTTTTATCTGTCGGGAAGACTGAAACAAAGGAAACGTCTCTTGTAAATGTGGCAGTATGACGGGCTTGCCATTTAAAGAGGTCTTAACCTCTGGGGAAAAGTTCTCTTTGTTTTTAAAAAGAGTCATTTGATGAGCCTCTTGTCATGTTGCATTAAGAAATGTCTTAATTCTCTGTGTTTATCTGTTAAATTGTGCCATTCAGAGATCGCCCGTACTCCCCATTTTATTATAATATATGCCTTTACCTCAGTTACATGTAGGATAAAGATGAACATTCCTTACCCTGGCAGATACATAGATGAAAGAAACTTGCAAATCTCCCTTCACAGGCTGATATTTACCTGACTGATTCTGTTTTAAAGAGGGAGCCTATGTCATGTCTTTGGAGGCACCTGAGATGGTCGGTGTTTGGGGTGCATGCTAAGGGTCATGAGATTCCAAACACTTACAGAGAAAAGGGAGTGAAGGACTGGAGAATACAGTCATTTCTGAAGTTTAGGTGTGTTTGAATCCTCCTGCTCTTTTGATAATAGCCTTTTACCCCAACAATTACAATAATGCAGAGGGTCCGAGAATTGGGAAAGGAGTATAAAATATTGTCCTGGGAAATAGGGTTTCTTGTGACCTAAGTAAGCTATGGTCAGTAATGTACCCTATGAGCTAGGCTGCCTTCTCTGTGGAACATCTTGAGGATAATTAAACTCTATAAACTCCCAGCTTGATCTTTGCTTAAATTACCCCCGGTGACTCTAGAGGCCAAAACTAATGGCAGGGCATCCCAGGACTAGGGACACATGATCCAGTATTATTTTATAACTTTCCTGAGGGCAGAGACTGTGTCTTTTGCATTTATATTCTCTACACAAAAATTGCTCTGCAATAGCAGTATGCATAAAAATTGCTTGATGATCTATTGAAATGTAGATTCTCCCTGTACCTCTTTTCTTTGGAATCTACTTTTTACTGAACGCCCAGGCTATTATCTCAGAGTCCCTTGTCACCTAATATGTGCTCCTTAATGTATATATAGAGTACAGTTCTTATTGCTTTCTTTGCCCCTATTTTTAAAAATAATGTTTTAGAGACAAGATGGCAGAGAAGTAGGAGGCAGTGTTTTAACTGGTCCCCTAAAGTGAGCTGATTTTCTATGAAAGAACTCTGATCACCCATGATATCAGCCTGAGATTAGAATTATACACTTCTGGATCTCTATGGGGGCAGAAGATGCCAGTGGACAGTTAAAGCAGAGTGGGAACATTGGACTGATATCAGAATATAAAGAAAAGGGGAGGGAGCCACCAGAAGCTACCCGTTGGAATGTAATACCCCAATACGAGAGTACCCTGTGATTGGGGACCAGTATTAACTTGGAGTCTGGTTAAAAATAATGGTTTATTTTTTAAAATAAGTTTATTGAGATATAATTCACATACCATAAGTTCATCCCTTAAAAAGTATCCTTTAGTGCTTTCTAAATTATCAAAATTGTGCAAATATTACCACTATCTGATTCCAGAACATTTTTTTCCTAAAGGTTTTATTTTTTTAAGTCATCTCTGTACCCAGTGTGGGGCTTGAACTCACAACCCTGAGATCAAAGTCACATGCTCTACCAACTGAGCCAGCCAGGTGCCCCCCAGAACATTTTCATAAACCCAGAAAGAAACTCCTTATCCATTAACAGTCATTACTTTCCCACTGTTTTTGTTGTTTTCAGTGTGCGAATCTTCCACTCCTTTTGTTGAATTTATTCCTAGGCATTTTATTCCTTTGGATGCTCACATGCAATACTTAATTTTATTTTTGGTTTATTCATGGTTAGTGTTTAAGACATCATTGATTTTTAAGTATTGATCTTGTATCCTATAGCTTCCCTGGAATTATTTACTAGCTCTAATAGTATTTTGTGGACTCCTTAGGGTTTTCTATCTTTAAGATCACTTCATTTGTGAACAGAGATAGTTTTATTTCTTTGTTTACAATCCGGAAGCCTCTCCCTTCCTTGCATAGTTGCCTTGACCAGAACCTTCTGTAAAAATGTTGAATGAAGTATTAAATGAGACTGAAAGTGGACATCCTTGTCTTTTCCAGATCTTAGGGGGAAAGTATTCAGGTTCCCACCATCAAATACTACCTTAGTGTTGGATTTTGTTTTGTTTTTTAAATAGAATCTTTTATCCAATTAAAGAAGATCTTTTCTGTTTTTAGTTCATCAAATATTTTTATCATAAATAGGTGTTGGATTTTGTCAAATATTTTTTCCACATCTATTGAGATAATCATGTGATTTTTGTCCTTTATTTTATTCATATAGTATATTCTATTGATTGATTTTCACATGTCAAGCCATTCATTCTAGGAATGAATCCCTGGTTGTGGTTGTAGTGTATAATG
Organism: Mellivora capensis; assembly: GCA_004024625.1. Taxonomy (NCBI): domain Eukaryota; kingdom Metazoa; phylum Chordata; class Mammalia; order Carnivora; family Mustelidae; genus Mellivora; species Mellivora capensis. Next base: position 48,722 of record PISX010014142.1, on the reverse strand, counting down.
CTTTTTATATGTTTTTGGATTTGGTTTACAGGTATTTAGTTGAAGGCTTTGCATCGGAATTCATAAGGAATATTGGTCTGGAGTTTTCTTGTAATATTTTTGTCTGGTTTTAGTATTAGTGTAATAGAATAAGTTGGGTAAATATCCTTGCTTTTCTATTTTTTTTCTTTTTTTGGGGAAGGATTTGTGAAGGCTTGGCATTCTTCTTTAAATATTTAGTAGAATTTACCAGTGAATCAGTCTAGTTCTGGGATTTATTCTTTGTGCAAAGTTTTAAATTACTAACTCATACTCCTTAACTTGTTATGACTTTATTCATATTCTTAATTTCTTCTTAAGTCAGTTTTGTTTGTTTGTTTTTCTAAGAATATGTTTGTTTCATCGAAATTATCTAATTTGTTGGTATGCAGCTTTTCATAGAGTTACCTCATAAGGTTCTCAAAGTGGGATAAAACGTGACAGGAGAGTCAGAGAAGATGTGACCACAGAAGCAGAAGTCAGAGTGTTGGGGAATCATGAGCCAAGGAATATAGGCAGCCTCTAGAAGACAGAAAAGGAAAGGGAATGGATTCTGCCCTAGATATTCCAGAAAGAACAAAGCCATGCCAACAGTTCTTTTAAGCCCAGTGACACCCATGTGAAGCTTCTAACATCCAGAAATACTAGATAATAAATTTGTCTTGTTTTAAGCCATGAAGTTTGTGGTAATTTGTTATAGCAGCAATAGGAAACTAATAATAGGATGCCTTCAATGCTTAGCAGTTTCCAACTCTGCCTTAGTCTTCATTTCCTGCTTGCGCAGAATGGTAAGGCAGCTAGAACAAGAGATTAGGGCCTTTTTAGGTCTTTGTGGTGGGCACACAGCCCTACCTGTGTACATGGCTTTCTTGATCTCTAGGAATATATCTGAATGTTGTAAAGCCTGCTATGGATATCTTATTCCCTAGATTTTCCTTTTAAATTATTTAGCCAGTCTCTTGTTTACATCAACTGGTGTCACTGCCGTAGGCAGTTGTAATTTTAAATAATTGCCTGTTACATCTTTAACACCTTAGGGATAGGACTTTTGCTGAGTGAGCCCTAAATCAGGTCAAGTAAAGAAAAACTCTCTTTATTGTACTTTTCCAGGGAACTTCCAAACAGCTCAAGTTGTGATGGTTCTCTGGGAAGGTCTAAATTAATTTTTTCACTAGCAGCTGCTAGGCTGATGGTCTTTGTAGCTTTCATGGTTGTGGAGCTGCTGATTTTCAAAGTTACTACACATTTGCAAGAGTGGAAATAGAGCAAGTGAAAATGCCACAAAACTTGCTGTTCATAATGAGAGTCAGGGTGTGTGTGTGTGTGAGAGAGAGAGAAATAAATGCTCCTTGGATTGTTGTAAGTCTTTGGTTAATTTCCAGAGTCCTGAAAAAGTTGATTTTGACCAATTTGCTCGTGTTCTTGTTACTTTTATGAAGAAGTGAACTTTTGGAAGTCCCTGTGTTGACATTTTAGAAGTGCCCCCGATCTCTCCTTGTTTTCTAAAAATATTGTCTTCTGCCATTTCAGGTTAGATTCCCCAAGGCTTTCTTTCTGAATTCCCTTGGTGGAAAGGAAGTCAGCTTGTGTGCACTTACCCTGAGTATATAGTTGGCCTTTCATGAAGAACCAAAAAAGGTGATTCCTACTTTCCTGTGTGTTAGAAAGAACAAGGAGCCTTTGTGGAAAGAACTCATGCTTAGAGCCGCAAGAATCAAGACCCATGCAGGTCAATATTCACTAAAAAGCCATGTGGTTTATTTCTGTAGTTTAGGACCTAAGTGGGGAATGTTTCTCCAGATCTGAGAGCTCTCAAAGCCACTGTGGGCAGTTCAAAAGCAGCAAGGTGGGTGGCAAGGGCTCTGCAAAATACAGTGTGCAGTTGAGGTGCCCTGGCTTCTTCAGGGTCAGAGACCTCATTAGCAGTCTACCATAAAGCATTCTACCGAAGGAAGAAGTCTGAGTTCAAGTTATCCACTGGAACACTTGGAAATAGTTCTGCAGAGGGCAGATAGGGACCTTTGTAGGAGGTTTTAATAGAGGATGGGAGCTAGATAAGAAAAATGCAGTTGTACGGTTGTTGTAATCACATTGAATTGGAGAAGAATGGAGTACACCTAACTCTTCTACTAGTCTTTGTTGCTAGTAGAGAAGGGGAAATGGTGGCTTCCTTCCCTGGCCTTTTGTAGCCTGTCCTAGGGATATCCAATGCCAATGTGGGAAGTGCCCACTTCCTCCAAGTAGCCTAAAGTTACTTTCCTCATATGTAACTCAAATTCTTTTGAACCTTAGCCTAATCTGTTTCTTAAATTTAGGAAAATGATTTGTAAATATGACTCATTTAAAGTAAGAAGTTCTCAGTTTCCCTAGAATCTCAAGTGGGGTGGAATTTCTTGCTGACAGAGGCTTCTTTTAGCTAATGAGTTTCCTCTTGGGCCATGTGTGTTTTCATGCTTTATGTCTACCTCATCTATGCTTTTCAGAGGTCATCATTCACTCTCAGGATTTAGACTTGAAATCTTTTTCCTTCCTCTCCCCCCCAACTTGTTTAAATTGCATAAAGGGTATGTGCTGTAGATTGAATTGTGTTCTCCCATCCCCAAATCCATATATTGAAGCCCTAACCCACCAGTATGGTTGTATTTGGAGATGGAACCTCTAGGGAAGTAATTAAGGATAAATGAGGTCATAACGATGGGCCTTGATCCAATAGAATTAGTGTCCTCACAAGAAGAGATAGAAGAGAACTCTCTCCACAAGTACACACAGGGGAAAGACCATGACAGCACACAGTAAGAAGGTAGCCATCTGTAACCCAAGGGGAGAGGTCTCATCAGACGTCACCCACTGTCACCTTGATCTTAGCTTCCCAGTCTCCAGAATTCTGTTGTTTTAAGCCCCCCAGTTTATGGTATTTCCTTATGGCAGCCCTGGCAGACTGATACCGTTTATTAGAATGTAAAATTTGGGGCTAATTCATGAAAATAGGAGTAAGTTAATCAGTAAAAGGAAAGAAACGCACTCAAAAAAAGGAAATCAAGGGGCACCTGGGTGGCTCAGTCAGTTAAGCGTCTGCCTTTGGCTCAGTTCATGATCCCAGGGTCCTGAGATGGAGTCCCACATCCCGCTCCCTGCTCAGTGGGGAGTCTGCTTCTCCCTCTCCCTCTGCCCCTGCTTGTTCTTTCCTGCTCTCTCTCTCTCTCTCTCTGTCAAATAAATAAATAATAAAATCTTAAAAAAAAAAAAAAAGGAAGTCAAAACCCTGGGAGAACCACACCCAGAAGGTCAAATGGTTTTCTTTTGCTGCTGGCTAATTTCTTATGGATTAAGTGCCAGGAAACATGGTGACTCAGAGCCCTCTACCAGGTTCTGGGTGTTTCTTGCCTCTAAACATCTGTCCTACTTAGGTCTTATTATCAATTTGGTAGGATTTCTTCCTGAACTAATCATAGTCTCCCAGGGCAGCAGATAGGATCACTCAACTCTGTGGCTTCATAGAGGAATATGACTTTAGTATGTCCTCACCTACTCAACCCCTGTGCATTTTCACAGCTTTCACGGGCGCTCTTGAGGTCTGACCTCTGGAACGGTGGTGCTGCAGGGCAGAGTGGCTTCCCCTTATTCTTGGCCATAAGCATAACTGTTAAGATTACCGTTTGTCCAGCAAGGGGAGATGCAGAGAAAAAGCTGTGAGCAAAATGGACAAAAATTCCTGCCCTCACATGGCTCACATTCTTGTGCTTTTTCTTTACATTATGGCTGTACTTTTACATAGAATACTTCTTTTTTTTTTTTTTTCAGGTGGAGTGTCAACTCTAATTCTAGATGATAAGCACTTTTTTTTTTTTAGATTTTATTTATTTATTTGATGGAGAGAGAGATCATAAGTAGGCAGAGAGGCAGGCAGAGAGCGGGGGGTGGGGTGGGGTGGGGAAGCAGGCTCCCCGCCAAGCAGAGAGCCCGATGTGGAGCTCGATCCCAGGACCCTGAGATCATGATCTGAGGCAGAGGCTTAACGCGCTTAACCCACTGAGCCATCCAGGAGCCCCGATGGTAAGCACTTTAAAGAATGGGCCTTCAGCGATCTTGTTCACTGTAGCCTTGTAACTGGTACATAGTAGGTACTCAATACACGTTTGTACAGTGGTTTAATTTATAGACCATATATTCATCTTACACAGGGTTTTTGCACTTTACCTCTTCATATAGTAACTCAGAATTTCCAAACATGGGGTAGTCCTCTTCTGCCTAGGTTGATTTAAACCAGTAATAAGATTTGCCGTTCATCCAGAGGCTTTTGATAAAACACTGCTGACTTGCCATGGATCTGCAAAGCTGGAGACTCCCATGCTCAGAGCACTGTCATCCTTGCCAGCTGCATTTTCTCTTTACCATGGGATCATGGGTCTATATCCGGTGGCATACTGGAGTCCGCTCATACTGTCTTATGAGATCTGAGGGTTATATTTTCAAGAATTTTGCAAACTGGTCAGAATCACATTGGTAGATTAAAAATAACTATTATGAAAGTATTTACACCGTGGAAACTGGCAAGAGCTGCAAATCATGATTTACAAATCAGCAGGTGCCTCGACCCCAGCCAGCTATTAAAATTTATGAGCATACTGCTTGAGTGGATGGAGAGAAAGAGTGTGTGATGATGTTACTGAGCCACCGAAACAGTCCTAAACTTCCATTCCTCCTGTTAAATAAATTACCAATATCTTTGTGCTTTAAGCCCTGGCTAGTTGAAACGGCTTGGTGAACCAGCAGCAGCATCCCCAGGGGTCCCACCCCAGACCCAGGGAACCAGGAGCCGAGTTTTGACAAGCTCTCCAGGTGATGTATATGAACAGTAACATTTGCAAGCTCTGGTTACATCAATAGCTCACAAATATAGGTGGGTATCAGAATTACCTGAGTGCTTGTTGAAACACAGACTGCCTGGCCTCCACCCTGTGCTTCAGATTCAGGACATCCAAGGTAAGCCCTGAGAATTTGTATTTTTAACAGGTTCCCAGATGCTGCTGCTGCTGATCGTCTGGGACCACATTTTGAGCATCACTGGTGGTTTATCTATTACTGGCCACATTTTCTGTTTCTTGTAGCCGAATGTGAATGTATCCTAGAAGACCTAGGTGGTACTGGGCTGGTAAATGTTTAACAATCAACTTTCCAATTAAAAAACAAAAGGCCCTGATTTGTAGTGCTTGTTGATTTCTTAGGGTGTAAATATTCCTACCTTGACCAGTTTTCCAGTTACCAACATTGTCACCAAATGCTTTGTTGAAAAGAGGCACAAGCAGGTGGCTCTCCTGGGCTGCCTTCTCCCCCGTACCGAGGCACACGGCAGAAAGCCTCGGCGTGGAGCAACGAGTAGATTGTTAAAGAGCTGTAAGCAAAGGGACTCTGTTAGATTTGGGTTTTAGGTGGCTCTACATCTCCAAGGCTCACTTGAATAGGGTCAGAGGGAGGTGTGGATCCTCTCAGACGACTGTGGCAGTATTTGAGCTGAGAGGCTCAAACAGTGCAGCTAAAGCACAGGGGTGAATTTGAAAACTAGTTTGGAGGTGGATTTGTGGCCCAGTGGAGGTGGGGACTAAGGGCAAAGGCAGAGTCTAGGATAGTTCCCAGAATGCCAGCTCGGACGATTTGGTAGTGCCATTCGTTAAGATCAGGAAAACAGGAAGAGAAGATTCTGTCAGAGTTTAAATAGAAGTGATTTCCCGGTCCTTTATAAAATTATATTCGGCAGCAGTTTATTTTTTTGCCTCTTCTGTGTGCTCTTGCAAAGTTGAGTCCCCCCCGCCCCCAGGCCTAAAGCTGTCAAAATCCAAAGTTTGGAGACCTCCTGGATAGATAGATAAATAGACGAACTAGATAAATAGATAAAAATAGATAAAATACAGGATGCTCACTTAAGTTTGAATTTCAGATTAATAAATAATTTTTGGTTTATATATATGTCCACATACTCCATGGGATGTTCTTTTATAGAAACAAAATACAGTTTATTTAAAATTCAGATTTAATCCTAGCCTCCCAAATACTTATGAGGGAGACACTGTTGGTCAGCTATGCTAAACCGAGAATAAACGCAGTGTAGGTCCTACTGACAACGTATTGTAGTGGCCAGAGCCTGGCTGTGATAGGGACATGCGTAGTCATCCCTACACATGAACTTCCCACGAGGCTGGAGTCGGGAAGGAAGGAGAGGGAAGGCCTACAGAATTGAGTGCTGGTCCGCAGACAACTGGCTGCACGTGAAGCATGATACTGAACATGGAAGTGGGTCTGTGGTGTACTGCATTGGCCTGATATGTTTCCTCTAAGAAAGGGATTATCTGAATTGTTCCTCCCTAGAATTTCTCTAATGTTTCTGTAACAATTTATCACTTCCACAGACTGCTAACTGAAGTCTTAAGGGAGTATCCTGTGCATTTAATATTAGACCCTGGGAATCCTTTACTGTAGATTCCTTATTCATGCTTTAAATCAATTTTTTGGTCTCAGTTGTGAGTCTCACTGAGCAGGGCCCAGCTGGCCCAGACCATCCTGGGTGAAGTACAGACCACATCTGAGCATGCCTCCCACACCTGGGGCCTGCCTGGCAGGCAGTCCCTTGCCACAGCCTGGTCTCTGGATCCTACTGGGGAGAGAAGCAGGAGCCTGGAGTGCAGATGGGCCTCTGCCTCCTGAACTGTTCTGGCCAGAAGTATGGCCCCAACACTGGGGGGGATAATCATATCCAGGTGTAAGTTTGAAATTGTGAAATCATGAAAGTATGTGGAGTCCAGTGCATTCCCTGACATATTGGGGAGATGCTGTGAGCAGAACAAAATCAAAGTTTAAGTAAATGGAAAAGTCTATCTAAAATGCTTTCAAATTATTTTGCAGTTTGGTAAAGGTGCTATCTTTACAGTGTTTGTACTTTTTGGGAGAATTATGTCTTAACTGTTTGTACTTTTCAGGGTGAATCATGTCTTAACATCTATGTGTTTTTTAGCCCATATAAAAGTAAGTCATTGTCTCCACTCCTTTCCTGGCAAAAATCACTCTTATTCCTATATTCCTAACCCCCATTAAAGGTGCCATCCTCACCCAGTCAACAGCAGTAAGAATGCTGGAGCCATCCTGGGCCCTGCTTGCTTTCTTAACTCCTCGCCCCACCAAAACAGTGCAGCCTTTCAGTTCTAGTTCTTTTTTTTTTTTTTACGATTTTATTTATTTATTTGAGAAGGAGAGATCACAGGTACGTGGAGGGAGGCAGAGAGAGAGGAGGAAGCAGGCTCCCCGCAGAGAGCATAGAGCCCCTCGATCCCAGGACCCTGAGATCATGACCTGAGCCCAAGGCAGAGGCTCAAACCACTGAGCCACCCAGGCGCCCTATCAATTCGAGTTCTTAAAGCCAATCTGCACTTATTCTGGATCCCTACTGCCTTAATCTCACCTCTCAGCTGAAAGATTGTCATGGCCCACTCCGGTTTCTGAATTAAATAGTATTTCATTGGTGCAGGGAAGAGACAGAAAGATTAGTTTCATGTTTGGTGTAAATTCGAGTTTTCTCATAATTTGGCTTGTGTCAAATTATCTTTGTCTTCTTTCTTGATAGGGAGACTATAATAGCCATTGGGTGGTCACAGAATGGAGAGTCATCGTAGTGTAGAGCATAAGAATGTGGGCTCTGGACTCAGCCTGCCCAGCCCTGCCCACAGTGTGACCTTGGTCAGGTGACTTAACATTGTTGTGTCTGTTTTATGTCAAATGAGATGATAATCATAGGGTTATTGTAAGGATTAAATGGATGTCTTGCACAGAGTAGTAAGTACTCTGTAAGTGCTGGCAAAATAAAATGGTAGGTTTTAGGGGGTGCTAGGTCTGAACCTGTCTCTCATCACACCTGCCATAACTTGGGAACTCACCAGAGGTAGGCCTGTCTTCTCATGACTGGATGGCCCTTCTGAAGGACCCACAAGCTGGTTCAAACCTGCACATAGGCTCTGGGAAGGAAGACATGGAGTGCTAACTTATTTCTAGACTTTATCTACAAGAAGAATGGGGAGAGGAGAGCCTAGGACCAGGCATACAGTGTACTTATTAGGGATGAATAGCTTCTGGAGAGCCACCCAAGAGGTGATGTCAATTAGATAATACATCATTGCTTATTAATTTGTTCATTTGTTCCCCCACATTAATTATGCAGGTATCTCTTTTATGTGCTAGACATGGGGGCATACAAAGATGTACAAAGAACACAGCATTATCACTTAAAATGAGCAAATCATTTACACACTGGAGATCAAGGTGAGATGAAGGTGGCCAGCAGTCTGAGTCCGAGAGACAAGAGAATACAGTGTTTGGCAGTCCCGGCAGCCAGATAGCTGGTCATCATTCAAGAACAAAACTGTGATCCAAGAGGACAAGATAACACCTGATGCTCAGGAGAGATGGGGATATAGGTGGGAGTTACTGGCCAGAATTTTGAGTCCAAGGCCTGGAGCAGAATCCCGTCTATGACAAGGCCATCATAGGGAAGTGATGTTGGTAAGGGGGTTCTGGGGTCACAGGGAAGAACTGCCTGGGGATCCAGATTCTAAATGGGAGCAGTTGTTCTGCTCTTCCCCTCAGCTACCTTATTCTGAGTCTGAGATGGCCATTTCAGTGACTCACTGAACCAACAGGGTTGTTTTTATGCTTTGCCCTTGAGTATGGATTTATTTAGAAATTGGGCAGGTTGAGCTGGCCAAAATACAGCATTGGTGGGCACCTGTCCTCCACAGCACTATTTTAGGAACCTAAACCAGGGAGTTCGAAGATAAACCAAGTCTTTTTCTCTGGGAGGAACTGATGCTTCAACAGGAGAGGTGTGATCAGCACCAAAACAACACATATGAATGTATACATCAGGGCACATCTCCCTCCTTCCTGCTGGCCCACCGTCCTGTTTTATCAACATCACTGTACACACATCAATATTTGGGTGTTGCTTCATTAAGTGACTTGGCTGGAGATAGCTATGATTCAGTTTCCTAAGGAAAGAGAGTCTTAAATGTTGCAGTTTTTGAAAGCAAGAGGGGACATGTTGTCATATGAAGAATAAGTATTTTTCGGGGTGCCTGGGTGGCTCAGTTGGTTGAGAATCCTGCTCATGGTTTCCACTCAGGTCATGAACATCTCTGGCATCCAAATCAGGCTCAGGTCTGGCTCTGTGCTCAGTGTGAAATCTGTTTGAGATTCCTTCTCTCTCTCCCTCTGCCCCTCCTCCCTGCTCATGCACACTCTCTATAAACAAAGAAAGCAACCAAAAAAGAATAGGTGTTTTTCATTTTCTTAATGTCAAAAGTGTGCTAGAACTGTCTGTTGTAACCACCATTGTAAGAATCATCCCTGCTTAAATAGAGTTTGTTACTGCGTGGTGAGTAATTTAAAACCCAAACCCAAGCAATTAGATTGTATGGCTCTCTCTCCTAAGTTTTGTAAGGTTCAAAAATGCATCAGCATTGTGCTTCTTTACTTTTTTTCTTGGGATTATTTTTATTTTAAGAATATTTGGCAAGGGGCGCCTGGGTAGCTCAGTGGGTTGAGCCTCTGCCTTCGGCTCAGGTCATGATCTCAGGGTCCTGGGATCGAGTCCCGCATCGGGCTCTCTGCTCAGCGGGGAGCCTGCTTCCCTCTCTCCCTCTGCCTCCCTCTCTGTATACTGTGATCTCTCTCTGTCAAATAAATAAATAAAATCTTTAAAAAAAAAGAATATTTGGCAAAATGAAGACAACCTAATATAGAGTCTTTTGTCTCATTTTTAGAGAAACAGTCATCACATCTTTCAAAAACATGTGGTTTTGGTTCTCTTTAAAAGATTCTCATCTTTTTGAGATACTTATCCTGTCTGTAGAGTTAAAGAAGTACCAGCCTCTGAGATTTACTCTCTGAAAAGCAGGGTGGGTGATGGGGGCTGGCTTTGGATCACCAGGAGGCAGGAGTGTTGGAGAAGAGCAGACTGCAGTATAAACTGCATGGTATAAACTGTCTTACTCACTCTGTACTTGCTAATCTGATGCCACTGTGTTTTGTGTGTGTGAGCAAATGGCTCCTCATTTTGATAGTCCCACGTCAGACACCTCACAGGAAGGATCTGTTGTAGTATTCATTTAATATGAGAGCTAAGAAACTGTTCCTAATTTGGGCCTTATAATGAATTTTGGCTTTTTTATGCCAGTCCTTTGAAATAGAGAATTTGGTGGTCCTTTGGATTTGTTGGAAGTGGGGACTTAATAAGTGAGCTGCAGTTCGCAGCAGGAAAACTTGTGTTTGCCTGTGATGAAAAATTGCCCTGGGTTCGAAATGCAGGTGGTGAAGATCAAACTGTTCTGGGGTTGCCTCTCTATAGAGAGACCTTCATGGGGTAGTTCTGGGAGATTAGGGCTGTCCTTCAGCATCAGGGACAGAAGAGGGTGGGGGCTTTTGCTCTGCTTTGGACTGAAAGCACCACTAGTCCAGGGTTTGACGGGGCTCATAATGCAGCCCCAGGCCCACCTGCCTGCAGCCCAGTTCTACTGTCCTTTTGGTCCATGTCACCCCTAGCCCCCCAGTTAACCAGCATCCTCATTAGCTAGCTGAGCCCAAGGGATAGAGGAAATGGGGGTGAGCAGCATGGGTTTAAGTCTATTTTAAAGCCTAGTTTGCAGAGTCGGAACAGCTCCATTTTCTCCCCTCCCCCAGACAAACCAAATTCCATCACTCCTTGCTTTCCTAAGGCAAGTTTCTATTTCTTTTTCTTCCTCTGTGTTTACTTCCCAAGGATATTTGGGGAGGGAGAATTAGAGAGAGAACGGAAAGCTCATGTACTTTGTCATTTGTTTTTGGATCCTAACTTTGGAGCAGCGGGGTTCCAAAAGCCCTATTAACAAAATGATGCATGTTTTGTTCCGAGACTCTGCTCTGGAAGACGTGCGAGGCGCTCCTTGCACCTATAGCCAGTAGATGGCGCTCCTTCCCCGCTCAGCCGGCCAAGGAGCCCAGGAAGGTAACTGGGCTGGGTCTCTTCTGTTCAAACCACAAACCAAAAACCCGTGTTAACCCGCGTACAGGCAAGAGACAAATATTAAACCTAGCATTTTATACATTTTGACAAAAAAAGCATTTCTATTTAGGTTCATTCCAGATTCTCTGGAGATGTGTTTGGAATCCCCCTCTGCCACCGTGAACTCATCACTGTGGCCTTTTATTCACTTACAAAATGCTTCCCCAGAATCCCAGCTCAATTACCTTTGTCTCTCCTTGGTCCTAATACTCTGGTTGAATGCATGAAAAACAAAGCAGCAAGGTCAGACATCCCCTTCTCTCCCATAAGGGTTTGTCTTTCTTGTTTTCTGAACCAAATGGAATGAGCTGCTTTGCTGCCTAAATATGTGTGTGTGTGTGTGTGTGTGTGTGTGTACCACAGACATTTTACTGTTGCCCAAAGGAAAGAAATATATAAATACATATAAATAAATAATAACAAACACATATTTATTTCCTTTGGGCAAAAGCAAATGTTTATGGACAATATTTTCACCAGTCTACTCAAAGCATATGTTTACATGTCATCTCAAAGGTCCAGTATCTGAAAACCTATCATGAACATCTGATCGTTAATCAATTCAACAACTAGTTACTGACTGAGATGATGTACAAATTCTTACAGTCTATGTTATGGAGAAGGCCCAGATAAATAAGTTCTTACCCTCAAATAATTTATTACCTAATCCTAGAAAAATAGCCTTTGGACACTTAGATCTAAAGCATTGTGTAGATGGATTTGGGTATGTGCCTCTAGGCTACACGTGCATGTTAGTGTTTGTGTGTGTACAGTTCAGATTGAGATCTGGGGCTGTTATCAGTTTATAGCAATATTTCTAGATAAATGAGGTAGTTTGGTTGTCTCAAAGTGCTACGCCTGGGTTCAGTTGGTACTGTACTCTATGGCTGAAAATGTGAATTAGACTCCAGAAAGGGCTAAATTTACCTTAGGTTGATTAGAATAATTTACCTTTTCTAAAGTACTTCCACATATATTATCTCAGGAATAAGACTTTATAAATATTTTATATTGTGACTTCCCTTCAACAACATGTCAGCGTGAGGTGAACGGATAATAAAGAACAGATAATAAAGAACAGTGCAGGACCAGAACTCAGAATGCCAACCATAGCTTCATCTATTTTGTTTCCTATTGCCAATAGTCCGCCCTCCCCCACCCCCAGTATCTAGTTGATTTAGATGGAAAGGATAAGTTTCTCTGGTAGGAAAGCAAGTGGACGTGTATATGTGTATGTGTGTGTGTGTGTGTGTGTGTGTAGGCATGCAATTGTGTTATTAAATGTCTTTCCAGAGGTCTTGGTTTATTGCAATAGCCTTGCCAATCCTTCAATTACTGTTTTCTTTCATGAGAAATTGTTACTGGAATGGACTCACCCTTTTAGGGAGCTGTGAATGTGGTTATAATTGCTTGTTTCTAAGATAATTGGTCTGACTGCATAGCCCTGGAAAAGTTACTTGAACAAATGGAATGTGGAGGAGAGCATGAGCTGCATTCAGACTCGAATCCTGGCTGCAAGCCTTGCTGCCATCATGGACCCTTGTCCTTGAGTAACCACAGTCGATTGTAAGAGATGTGAAACTGGGAAGTTCTACAAACAAAGCCATCTCAAGGTGCAATGAACCCTTGGTTTTTGACATTTCCTTGCAGGAAGGATTTTCTTTTGATGATTAAGTTACCCATTCTTGCTTTCGATGGCTTCAAATCTAGTAGCTATAGAGTACTAGACTCTCCAGTAGAGCCTACTCCCCTCTTTAGAGGAGGTTCTGATGATTCAGGATCTGAATGTTATCCAAGTCTGCAAGAGCAATGGAAGGGAAACAGAATGGTGAAAGGCTGATTGATTTCAGGCTTTAAACCAATGCAAAATTTTCTAACATCTATATTGTTGGTGCTATCAATAGCCTTTGATTCCATTGATCAAAGAGTTGAGCTAATTCATTACAAGCTGACATGAAATGATTATCTTCTTTTTTCCTGGGGAGAAGCTAAAATACACTATGACTTTAAAGTGTAGGATGCCAAGGTGTTATCGAATGCAGTTATATAGAATGCAGTTGGTTGTTTTTCCTTAAACTTTAGGCTCATTTTACTTTCTTAAAAGGAAACTAGTAGGGGTAGGGAACCCCTCATGACCCATTTCTGCTGCAATGCCTGAAATTTAGTTACCAAAAAGGTTACGGAATCTTTAACTTGCTTAGAGTAAGCCAGGTAGTAAACACAATGGAAAATAGAGACTAGTGTTGTAATAAGGTGAGTAACCCAATCAACCCAATATAATTTAAAGAAAGATTGCTTAAGCATTCCAGAATTTATGGAAAGCAAGTTACCGCTGTCAGGAAAATCAACCTAACAAATCAGTGTTGCTCTTCTATTTCTTGTTTTCATTTTGTTCCCCAAACAACCTTCTCTTTCTATTAAGGAACCACCAGGTCAAAGTTTAATACAATTTATATGTAAAGGATTGTCAGGATTGGAAATTATTTGCACTTGATCAGTTTCATGGAGTTACTGCAAAGAGTTGCCACCCAAAGAGCTCTCTCAAAGCCAGATTACAAGGCAGAGTCCGTACCAGGCTGCCTCTGTGAGCATTGAGCTCTGTGGCTCATTTTGCTGAGCACTTTTTTTTTCTAGTGACTAGAGTTTAAATATGCCTCTGGAAGCTACCATTTAATTTTTCAAGATGTCACTGAAAAACCAGGCAAATCGTATACTTCCTTTTCGAAGTTCTTTTTAGCCATGACAACACAATGATAATTTTCCACTATATCAAACCACAACAACTATGCAGCCGATAAAGAGGATGAAGCAGACCTTTATATACTAACATGGAAGGACCTAAAAGATGTACTGTTAGTGAAAAGAGCAACAGAAAGAAAAATATGTTCGTGAAAAATCTGTTATTTACCTCAATATATAGAAAACTGACTAAAGTCATACACACAAAACTATAAATTTGGTTACCTTTGGGGAGAAAAATGGGACTGGGTGAGGGGTAAAAAAATGGACTTCTGCATTTTACTCTGTATGCATATATGCTGGCTCTTTTTTGCTGAAATACATTAATGAATTATTTATGTGATATAGTTTTCAGAGACTAATTAGAAATGTGATCACAGTGCTTCAAACACCCTGAGCAAAACACCTACTTTATCTTTGGCTTTGTGTCAGCGTATGCACACAATTGTTGTTCTGTCATTTACTGTAGCACAGATAAGAAGGGGTTAAGCCATCTAGGTCACTTTTAAATGCCTGGATTCTTGCAATCAAGGCAATCAAAATCTGCTTCCACCTTAGCCCTCTGCCACCATTCATCAAATAGGTCCTGCTCTGCTGGGAAGACAATCTGGTTTCACAAGTAGGGAAATACCCAGCTGCAAATGGTTTACACAGAGCTGGTGGGAAGAAAGCTACTAAGGCTTCTGCCAGAAGGAGGACAGCGGTGTCTGGCTCCTACGTGGGTCACTGGGTGTGCTTTCTTTCCTTCAGGGAAGCCTTCCCCGAATAGCGGGATGCCCTGGAGATGAGTGAAAAACGTCCTGGCACACAGAGAGGTCATTGGAAGCCAGTGTTAAACTAATTCGAACATGAACAAAATAAGCATCAGGAATTCTTTAGAATTCCAAAGGACCCAGCCTGGGCTGACTGCCTTTCTCATTTCATTTGTGTTGTCAGAGCTTCACTGTCACACCTTGTGATGTCTCATTTTCCCTCTGTGTCTGTTACGAAACCGCATTTTTACAAAGCTGGAGGAATTCACTGCTGGCCCTGGTGCGTGGGGTTCTTGGTGAGCACAGGAGATGTGTTTTTCCCTTCTTTCCTTTTAGCCCTTCAGATCTCTGACTTCCTTCAGCCCGAGCTTTCTGAACTACCTCGAGTAGGTCTATTAGGGATATGTCATAAAATGGTGTCATAAAGCACCTCAGTCCCTGAATTTTCTTGGGAAAGAGTAAAGTTCATTCCTTTGTCAGCGTCTAACTGAATCTTTTGTTTTCTTTTTTGCTTTTCTTTCCCTGAATATTATTCTGGGAGTCACAGTTTTGGCCAGATCATTCCTTGATATAGGAGGGAATAAGAACTTATAGAGGTATTTGGGAAGGGGTCAAGAGGGAATCATTCCTCCACAAAGCTAGCCTCCTTGTTGAAAAGTTTGCTTCTTTTTCCCTTTTTGGACTCCTATTGGAGAGCCATGCAGGTATCAGTGTGAAAAGGTTTGAAAAAGTATGCTTGCTAATTAGGAACTGGAAACAAGCCTAAACCATGCAGAATCACCTTATCATTCTCCCACATATATCGTTATCAAAGTACTTATAAAACTCTCAGTTTTACACCTAAAATGAGGCCCTTAACTTGAAAAAGAAAATTATAGTTCACGGAGTTTAGATGTAAAATCCAATGTGGAAAGTTAAAGAAGCAGGATTATTTAATCTATATAAAAATTTATCACTCTCAAGTCTAGAGAGAGATAGTAGCACATTTCTGGTGATACCTGCCCAGGCCATATTCACTTTTTCTAAGAACAGATACCCCTCTACCCACCACCAACAGCCCAGCCCTGTTTGCATCACAGAATCTTACCCACCTCTCCTTGGCGATACTGAGTGACCAAAGGAGTGGACACTTGGCTCAAAAATGTTCCATCCAGACACTGGGTTAGGCCAATAGGTTCTGTAACAGGAGTTTTATTTGTGAAGTACACCCTCCTGTGTTTCTACTTTCTAGTAGTTCTGCTTCTTTTTCTCAAATCCTTCTGCTATTTTTGCCCAGGGAAGGGCAGGGAGAAGGGAAAAGCTTCTAGCTTTTCCTGGCTAGCAGATTCAGGTTTGGGTGTGTTTTCTGCCTGCAGAGGAGCCCTTCGTTCATGTCACCAGAGCCACAGGGCACTTCTTGTGCAGGAGGGTAGAGACATCTGACCAAAGGGTCAGGGCCAGTGGTTGTGAGCAGGGTGTTATAAGCCGAGAGGGTGGCTTTATGAGAATTAGAAAAAGACACCCTCTTTGCATGGATGGAGATAGTAGATAGAAACCTGGCCAATTAACCAGTGCCTTGTTGCAAAAGTCAGAGACCCTTTTTCTCCTGATGGAGGCAGCACAACGCTAGGATACGTGGCTTGGTGAATATAACACAGTTTGGATTTTGGGTCCCATTTGCTCTCCTGGCTAGAGGTCTTTGTGCAGTGCACTTGTGACTCAATTGTACACAGAATCTGTGTACATGAAAATCACTTTCCACAGCCTCCATGTTCCAAGGTAGGGTTTTGAAAGTGACTGAGATTTCCTGGAAAATCTCAAATTGAAGAGGGTGAGGAGTGTTGGAATGTGCCACTTTGCACAAGGTACCCAGAGACTAGGAAGGACAGATTTTTTTTTTTTTTTTTTTTTTTTTTTTTTTGGGAAGGACAGATTTTATAGAGAAGTTACACATCTGACCAGGGTTCCAAGATTACCATTTTGGGAAACAATTACCTATAGCTATCACTAATTTTTTGGGTTCTCATTGTACCTTGGGTTTTGGAATTTGCTTTGGTGCTATACATTTTCACACAAGGGTTTCAGTAAATAGGACTTATTTGGCCAACATGGTAGCAACTTTTATTCCCACATTTGGATGCAAGCTTCTCTGTAACCAAACTCTTTCTGCAATGTTACTTTTATGCAGTGCTTTAGTAATCAGTAATCCCATGTACTCACACCAATGTAGTCAAAGTCATACTATGACTGTGTTCTTGTAAAATTCCTAAATTCTGATCATCATGGGGTTCCCTGAATTCCTAAATCATCTATACTGATTAGCTCAGAGTGTTTTTGGTTAAAGATTGACCATGTCAGACCTGTCACATGAAAGTAAAGGATGGAACTAGGGGAAGCTTGAGTTTCTAGAACTCAAGTTTATTTGGGAATAGCAGAGAAATTGCAATTTAGGATCCACAAGTCGCAGCAAGTTACAGGCTATTCCAACAGGATTTTGGGTAGGTTGCTTTTATGGGCAAGGAGTGCCAAAGGGGAGGGAGTCCAGTCAGGGTCCATGCAGTGAGTTCATTGGCTAGAAGATGGGGAGAGATTCTTGGCAGACGCTCATTGGTCTAAACATAAGTTTCTGTTTTCCATAAATCAGGCATTTACAGGAAATCAGTCTCTCAGTCTTTAAGTTTTGCTTTTCTGAGGGCACATGGGTGAGATTCTTCATTCCATATCCTCTGGTTCCATTTAGATTAAAATCTTTTCGCATTCCCATTACGGTCTTGGAGAAAAAATAGTTCTCTTGTTAAGGAAGTTTGGAAAAGACTGCATAATATACTTCTCTCTTCATATTATCTTCTCTTTCACATTATTATAATCATCTTAGGGTCTGTGAAAATTACTCTAACAGCCCTTTAAATCCTGTTTAACTCAGAATGACCTAGGCTTCCTTGATTCTGAAACTCTTTGTTCCCGTGGAACCATTCTAGGAAAAAAATTTGGCAAATATTGTTCTAGATTTTGTTCTTACAATGCAGATAATGAAGGAACATTTTGTTCTGGGCCATAAGAAAGTCATATATTTTCAGAATGGTTTATTTTCTTACTTAGGAAATCATTTCTCCCTCTTTTAAAAAAGACTGTGGGCTTCTGTTTTCTCAAGCGACCTATGCTTGTCTGGTTTTTAATACTTGCTGTATTTGAATAAGTTATGATTGTTTTCCATCCCTTCTGTTCTTTCCAACGAAAAATAATTTGGGGGAATTTTTTCATTTTTTTTCACTTATGCTTATGCATAAGGGCTTATGCATAGCCCTTTGCCATGTACAGAGTATTTTCACATTTATTATCTTATCGATCATTACTATGACACAGTCATTTTAAACAACCTTGCAAATAGTATTTAAAAATCATTAGGACCATTAATATTCTATTTAGTCTGCAAAAATTTGAAATGGCTGACTCCTCTGTATCATAGAACTAAGAGAATATAAAATTTTTGCCTGTAGCAAAAATGCTCAGAGCTTTTATTTAAACACAGATTGCGAGACTCCAGTGAAAACTAACAGGAAAGAAAGTTAAAGGGTAGGAGACTTGTTTACTACTGTTAGTGTTAGAAATAATGCCTTTTAAAAGTTGTGCTTCTCCTAATTTATTTCAATTTCTGGTCATACCATTCTCCAAGCCCATTATATATAATATATTCTCAAAGATTCTGGGACTCAAGTCATGAGAGTCTCTAGTAACCTCCAGAAAATAAGTACGTAAGTAGAAATATTTTGTTTGGTATCTTTAATTTACTCAAAAGCTCATGAGAGGGAATGTTATTTTTAGAGTTATTTTCTAACTATAAATTCAAGGATTTCTCAGTTGTTTTATTTTGCTGGTTTCTGTTAGAAATAATACATATTTGTCTAATGACTCAATAACAAAGTTATTTTGCTAGCTTTGTTAGCAAACAGCTGAAATTTATACCTTTCATACCTTTCCTCTGTTGTCCTTAGTACATAATATGATTATGTTGAGTCAGAACCAGTTGTAGTTAGTGCTTAAAGATTCCTATTAAATTTATACCATTTTTGCAACTTTATTAAGTTATATATAATTGACAAATTGTATATGGTTAAAGAGTACAATTGATGGTTTTTGATATATGCATACATGTATGAATTGGTCACCACAATTAATAAGCATCTCCTATAAGCCCCCCTCCCCCCAAAGTTTTCTTGTATCCCTTTGCAATCTCTCTCTCCCCTGTCCCCAGGCAACCACTGACTTATTTTCTGTCCCTATAGTTTGATTTGCATTTCTAGAACTTTATAAAAATGAAATCATACAGTGCATACTTTTTTATGTCTATCTTCTTCATTCAGCATAAAGATTTTGAGATTCTCAATGTTGTGGGGTATATTAATAGTTCCTTCCTTTTAAAAACATCTTTTGAGCATAAAAGTTATTTTTGAGCATATATTATTGTCGAGTAGTATTTTATTTTATTTTATTTTTTTATTTTTATTTTTTTAGATTTTATTTATTTATTTACTTGACAGAGAGATCACAAGTAAGCAGAGCAGCAGACAGAGAGAGAGGGGAAACAGGCTCCCTGCTGAGCAGAGAGCCCGATGTGGGGCTTGATCCCAGGACCCCGGGACCATGACCTGAGCTGAAGGCAGAGGCTTTAAACCACTGAGCCACCCAGGCGCCCCCTCGAGTAGCATTTTATTATGTGGATAGTTTGTCTATTCACTGTTGCTGTGCGATGGTTTTTTTCTAGTTTATTTTTTGCTTTTATTTTTGGCTATTGTGAATGAAGATGCTATGGAAAATATACCTAGCAGTAAGTAGAATGGTTGGATAGTCTGGTGGGTGTATATTTACCATTTTTTAAAAGATTTTTTGCAGTGTCACTTGTGATAACATCGCAATGGATTGTGATCAGGATATCATAAATCCAAAAAATATCTTGAGCATATATTACATGCTGGGTACTGTGCCAGGAGCTGAGGATAAAACAGAAATAAAAATAGACATCTTGCCTATTTTCATGTGGCTTATAGTTATATTAAATAACTATAGTTAATTCAATAGCTATTCTAATAGTTGTGTAATTGTACAATGACATACGTGCTTTGAAGGACAGAAAGTGATTCTCTGAAACACTACAATACAGTAAACTGACTCCTATACCTGGAAGTGATAATTTCAGGTATCACATGACTCTAGGGGGAAGTGATAATTAAGGATAAATGTTGACAAACTAGGCAAAGAGCTGAAGGATCTGGAAGGTGGAAGAACATTTCAGAAAGAGGGAGCATCAGGGCACCTGAGTGGCTTAGTCGGTTTAGCATCTGCCTTCTGGTCAGGTCATGAATTCAGGGTTCTGGGAATGAGCCCAGCACTGGGCTCCCTGCTCAGTGGGGAATCTGCTTCTCCCTCTGCTTTCTGCCCCCTGCTCAAGCTCTGTCTCTAAAATAAATAAATAAATACATACATACAACTTTATAACAAAGAATGAGGGAGCATCATGTGCAAAGGCTCTGAGTTAAAAGGAAACAGGTACATTTGAGGATCTGAAAAAGTCCAGGTGGCTGGAGTAGAAGGAGGTAGGAATCAGATAATGCAGGTCCAGGGTGGTCTTATTCATGATTGGACCTTTATTTCAAGAGAATGCAAAAGTTTTTTAAGCAGGAAGGTCATGTGCTCTGATTTGGATTTTGAAAAGATCACTCTGGCTGCAGTACGAACAGAGTACAGGGGGCTTTAGAATGGATGTGCAAGACCAGATAGGAGGCTCCTTCAGTGGTGCCAGCGTGAGCTTAGGTGATGTGCCAGGTATTGAAAATAGATGGATTTGAGAGCTGTTGGGGAGATAAAATTGACAGGTATTGAAGATAGGTAAGATATGCTGTGCAGTACAAAAGGGCTCAAGGTTTTCAGCTTGTACGACAGTGCCATTTGCTGACATACAGACCTCTAGAATAGGGCCAAGTTTGGGGGGGAAGAAGCCAAACTTAGTTTTGAAAAATTGAGTTCGTGGTACATTGGAATGATGCTGTTGTGCATGTCATACAAGATGAGGCATGAGCTCAAAGGAGAGGTCTGTGGGAGGAAATACATGTGTGAATAAGCAGTATATATAGAGAGGTGGTACCTGAAGCTGTGGATCTGAATGAGACAGGTGGGGAGGTTGTCTAGAGAAGAGGTGAAGACTTTGATAAACATTGAAGAACTTTTAGGAACCCCAGTATTTAATGGTCAAGTAGGAAAGGATGAACCTGAAAAGAGAAGACATGGCCAGAGACAAAGGAGGAACACCAAGAAGTGTAGTCATAGAAGTTCAAGATGTTGCTTAATCAAGATTGAAGGCCAAACTGGAACAGACAATGAATGAAGCTCTTAACGAAGCACTTCCAGAAGTAGAACATGTCATACAATTGAAAGAGCACTAGACTGAAGATCAGGTGTCAGTAAGGCACTTAGAGTTCTTGAACATGTATTACGTGCCAAGTACCGAAGTTAACTCTTGTCCCTCGAATTATCCCTGTGAAGAACATTCTATTGTTCTTGCTCAGATATGAGAAGATAAGAATCAAAATAATAGTATCAAATAAGGAGGACCTCGTGTCGTACACTAGAGAGAGCTAAATGCGGAATGATTGCTTTTGCGGATTCATGAATCTGGAAGTAATGTTTTTCTTTTGATCTTCAAAATTTCATTTTTAAATTGAATTACAAATTATCTTCCATTTACTTCCTGAAAGTAATATAAAACACACACTAAAACTGAGGTTAAAAGATATTCTCATTAGGTAGGGAAAGACTGTAAATGTAACATTTCAAGTGCTTCTCTTCTCAAAAGTTTAGTGACTGTGTCTCACAAATTCAAACTCTTGTCCAGAGTGTTGGTGTTAATTCAAAGAACAGATGCTTAAGCTTATGAAGGGCATGACAATTCACTGGTTTTATCATGGACACAAAGTAATTAATGGTAAAAGGGGCCATATGTTAAAACCTTCATGGGTAGCATATGAGGCAGTTTTGTGGTTTAAATGAAAGGGCTTGGACCCATTTAACCCCCTTTTTTTTTTTTTTAAATCTCCCTGTGCATTTTACTCTTTCCATGTTCTTCCAGCTAATTACCAGAAGCACTTGTACCATTCCTTTTGAACAACCTCGTCATCTTTTCCTCCTTGATCCTGCTGTAAAGTTGAAATGCCGAATTTATGACATTGCAATCGTTTTCATGGCAACAGACTGTGGCATCATAAAAACAAGATTATGATGACTTCACTGCAGGATCAGACAGAAGGAGAAACCGAGTTCTATGCAGGAGAAGCTCTTTTTCAGACACAGATTGCTTTGATGACAGCAGGGGAAAATACAGAAAATTGTTGCCAGTGTAGGAAAAGACCCCCAAACTTGTCATACAAATGTTTCTATTAACTGTGCCCAAGTTGCAGGTATATTTGGAAGATCTGAGTCAACCTTTGCTATTTTTGAAAACAGATGTCCAGCCATTGAAACTTTTGTGGATATCAGATATTTTAAGTGATGATCTTTTAAAAATAGATTTTCCTCAGCTACTATTTGACTGATGTTTGAAAAGCAAGGGAAAATATTTTGTCAGGTTTCTGAGGCCTAAAAATTATAGTGTATTTGAAAGTTGAAGTTCCAACAATGTTTGCTCATTTCTTTTTTTTTTTTTTAAGATTTTATTTATTTATTTGTCAGAGAGAGAGAAAGAGAGAGAGCGAGCACAGGCAGACAGAGTGGCAGGCAGAGGCAGAGGGAGAAGCAGGCTCCCCGCCGAGCAAGGAGCCCGATGTGGGACTCCATCCCAGGACTCTGGGATCGTGACCTGAGCCGAAGGCAGCCGCTTAACCAACTGAGCCACCCAGGTGTCCCTGTTTGCTCATTTCTTTACAGCTAAGGTTTTTTTGGCTCAATTTGAAAAATGCTTCAGATGAATTGTGGAGAAAACCATGTAGTAGTCTACAGTTACACTTTGAATCAAATTGTATCTTCTGTGTTCATAGTGGTAAGTCAGATATATTTCTTTATCATATTACTGCTATAGTTTTGTTCTTTTTAAAAAAATTGTTCTCATTTTCTTTTTTTAAAGATGTATTTATTTATTTGAGAGCAAGAGAGAGAGCCCAACGTGGGGTTTAATCTCATGACACCAAGATCATGACCTGAGCCAAAACCTAAGAGTCAGATGCTTAATCGACTGCACCACCCAGGTGCCCCAACAGTTTTTGTTTTTTAATATTAGAGTCAATTTATCTTTTCTTATACTTAAATTTCTTTTTCTATTGAGAGGCGTATTTCACATTACAGCAATGCTTTGTGATATAACGACCTCTTTGTATGTACTGTGGTTGAACCTAATTCACAATATTGACGACTGTTATGAGTCAGGCATTATCCTGGTCCTTGGATAGCCCACTGTCCAATCTTGCATAAATTGTAGTGTATCGCATTCCCCAGGGATATCTGTATGCACAAGCGCTACAGAGGGACTTTCTCACCCTTTTTAATTCTCATTGGACAGAAAGTCATGAGACCATTGCCTAATCTGAGACCTTGCCAAAGTGGACTTTTAGGTCACATGATCTAAAAATTACTAGGAGTTCATATTGGCAACCTGCCTCTGCCTGCATAAGTGTCCTCATGTCTAACTCTACCTTGAGATTTTGCCTGGTTGTATAGAAGTAATGGGACACCCCTGTAAGAACTATATTTATTCTCTCATCTTTGCCTACTTTTGGAAATTTTATGCAAAGGATCTTGTAACAGAGAAGTTCAGAGATTGGATTTGGTGGTCCGATTGATCTGTGTCCTGGTTTTTTTGGTAGCACTTTCTGCATAACATTAGACAAACATTCTCTTAGATGTTAAGGTATTGATTCAGCTTTCTTTTGGTACATATTTTCCAGTCTTTTCCTGTTGCTTTCTGAGAGTGTTTCAGTTTAATCTTCCAACTCACAAATTTCTACTCTGTTTGCATCCTACTATTTATTCCATTGCTCTATTTAAAAATTCCAAGTGTTATATTTGCCATTTATAATATTTTAGTGGTCTCCTTTTCTTGAGATTTTCTATTGATGATCCATGTTACTAGTAACTTCTTAAAGATATTTAAAGCCTTGCTTATTTTAAATCTTTTGTCTTTCTAACAATTCTACTTCAAATATTGTTCCTTTTGTTGTCTTTATAGTAATTGTGCTCCTTAGGTATCTAAATATTTTGCCGTTTGAGCTTAGGCCTTTATAGATTCTACCTCACTACCATTGATGGCATTTTACTTAACACTTGGGCTCAGTTTTCATTGGTAAATATCAGGGAGAAGTAACATTGGGAGAAGACAGTTTGGTGCCCTAGACAGGGGAGGATTGAGGAGTGAAGACTCCAGAGCAGCTGGTTAGTCACCAGTTAACTGTATTAACATTCTAGGCACATAAAACGTGGCCTTAATCTGATGTTAACCCATTAGGCTAGGGTTGGGACCACATTAGTAAAGTACCAGGCAAAGAGTATCCTTGGGCAAACTCCTCCTTTATTATTTCAAGTCAATTTTCAGTTTCGCCATTACTTCTTGTAGTTTTTGATAATGGCAGTTCAATAATTGCCTTCCTCTAGAAGAGTTTTGCTATGGCTGATTTTGAGGAAGGAAGCAAGGAAGCAAGCACTCTTAGCTACTTTCTTTTTTTGACCTCATAATGTTCTCATAAAACAGGAATTGTGGTTTCTCCCTTTAGATTGCTTGTCTAGAGGGAAGGTATCATGAAGGCAGGAATTGTGTTTTCCTTCCTGCCTATTATTTTCATTCATGTCTGCTCCTAGCCCTTTCTTTTTGATTCTATGTGTTAGGATGTAGGTTTAAGTATGACTCTCAAATAAGGTAAAAGTTTATTTGCTCTTATGCAAAAGGCTGATAGTAAGTAATCTAGTTCTAATATGATGATGGCTTTGCTTCACAAAGTTCCCAGGGACATGGCCTCTTTCCAGTCCCCCTCTCTGTCATCCAGAGGATGTAGTCTGAGACGGTGACACCGGCTCCCATGCAGCAGGATGAAGGCAGGGATAAAGAAGGATTAGCAAATGGTATAACCCAGTTCTTTCTTGGGGGAATGTTACAGAGAGCTGGCTCACAAAACTTGTCTTACATATCAGCCACAACTTAAATGCATTGTTATATCTAGCTCCAAGGAAGCTAGAAAACTAGTCTTACCATGGCCAGCCACGTACCTGCTAAAAATTTTATAATCTTGGAAGAATAGGTATCAGGAGCAACCTGTAGTTTCTGCTACATCTTCTTCCCTTTCTGTCTTAATTTATCTTGTCTTCCTATTTTCACTTGTTTCTTCCTCTCCTTCATTCCCTCCTCTAATATTATTTAATGCCTAGTGTACACCGTGGGCTGTATTAACTGTTTTATAGCTTTTGCATTGCTATCACTCACTTGGAGAACAAAGATACCTTGCTATATTATGAGGAAATCTCAGAGAGAAAAAGTACAGTTTGGATGCAGAAGTTCTTTTTCTTGTATGAAAACAATTTGCTATTTTACAGATAAAGAAACAGACCCAAGGCAACTATGTCAAAGATTCAGGTTGAATTTTACTTCTGCAACTTACTAAGCTGTTATAGACATTCAACATTTATTCATTCACCAAATATGTGAAGCAGTCTGTCAGGTAGCAGGAATTCCAACAATAAATAGGTAATCACAATCCCTACCCTCAACTAGGCTGGAGATTGCAGTCTAGTTGAGCAGCCAGGCAATTAAATAAGCAATTAGAGCAGATATACTCTACTGTGGTAGTTTGGGAAGCTTCATACTTTTCCCACTAGACTGTATTACATCTCAAACAAAAGAAAGTAAAATCTTTCTTTCATTTATGTAGTACTTTCCAGTATAGCACATGTTTTCAACATAGTAAGTAAGTAAAAAGAAAAATCAGGGGATTTCCAGGCAGGGGATATCATGACTTGAATCACAGAGGTAAAAGTAGTTTTGGAGGAAAGTGATTAATTTGACCAAACCTAGCTAAATTTAGGAGAGTGGGAGAAGGTAAATTTGGAGACATGGGTATCACACCATGAAGAACCTTTAATGGCAGATTAAGGTGTTTGGACTTAGGCAATAGGGACCTTTTTCATATCGACACCCAGAGGAATGGCTTGTGAGCCTGGTATTTTAGCAATTAGATGGAGAGGCGGGGGCTAGAGACATCCATCCGGGTTTGAAGACTGGAATGTTGATAATGTAAGTAAGGGAGGTGGGAGGTAAGTGGCTGATGTGAGTGCTCTTAGGATGGTTGGAGTTGGAGAGTAGCTCTGGTGCCTGCTAGTGACTGGCTGTGCTATTCTTGAGTGTAGAATCTGGTACTCCATAGGGGAGGAAGTGTATGTCTTCAGTGAGGACTGTTCAGCATTGTATGGGCTGCCATAACCTGCTGTGCTTTTCTCTCCTCCAGTGTGGCTACCCTTGGCTAGAGGGAAAAAGTAGAGTGATGTTAAGAGGGCACTCTGTATCATCCTGGGTGTGCAGGAAAAGTGAGAGGCTAGTGTGATTTATATTAGGATCAGATTATGGAAATGTTATGCTATGCTTTGTCATTACTTGGGCATTATGTCTGGGAGAGCCCTGATACAGGTATGCTGTGGGAACTCCAACATTTAACACCTGCACTTATTGTTCCAACAGTAAATAACTAGGTAGCCTAGAGAAAAATCTCTTGAACTTAGTGAATTTAAAAAAAATGCTGATATCCATGGTAGAACGAGCTATACCTTGGAAAACATATTTCTTCTTTTTAATTGCAATATAATTGACATATAACATTGTGTTAGTTTTAGGTGTAGAACATAATGATTTGATATATGTATATAATGTGAAATAATCACCACAGTGAGTTTAGTTAATGTCCATTACCATAGATGGTTACATTTTTTTCCTTATGATAAGAACTTTTAAGATCTACTCTCTTACCAACTTTCAAATAAAACATGCACTGTCGGGGCGCCTGGTGGCTCAGTGGGTTAAAGCCTCTGCCTTCGGCTCAGGTCATGATCCCAGAGTCCTGGGATTGAGCCCCGCATCGGGCTCTCTGTTTGGCGGGGAGCCTGCTTCCTCCTCTCTCTGCCTACTTGTGATCTCTGTCTGTCAAGTAAATCAAATCTTAAAAAAAAAAAACAAAAACCATGCACTGTAGTCACAATGCTGTACAATATATCCCCAGGATTCATTTATCTCATAACTGGAACTTTGTACCTGAAAATATAATTTCTTTATCCGTTGTGCTGAGGACAAACAACGGATTTGAGTGCCTTATTCAAAAATGAAACGGGGCACCTGGCTGGCTCAGTCGGCAGAGCATGCCACTCTTGATCTTGGGGTTGTGAGTTCAAGCTCTACGTTGAGTATAAAGATTACTTAAAAATTAAATACAAGTATTTAAAAAAATGAAACAAAAGTTCAGAATCAACTGAAAGGATGGTCAGTCTTTGTGGAGAAGTATTTTCCATCCCAATTTATTTTGGGTATTGAATTTTTTTTTAATTTTTTTTTTAAGATATTATGTATTTATTTGACAGAGAGAGACACAGCGAGAGAGGGAATACAAGCAGGGGGAGTGGGAGAGGGAGAAGCAGGTTCCCCGCTGAGCAGAGAACCTGATGCGGGGTTCGATCCCAGGATCTCGGGATTGTGACCTAAGCCAAAGGCAGACGCCCAATGACTCAGCCACCCGGTCGCCCCTGGGTATTGAATTGTACATCTGAAATTACAATAAATGAGGAGATGATCAAATTTCATTAAGAGCTTTAGAAACTTTGATGTTAGCCATTTGGAGGCTGAGAGGAGGGGTAGGAAGGACAAATAGCCAAAGCAGTATTTGTATTTGTGTGGAGAGCATAGTATTGGATAAAATGAACAGAAAGTACTTTCTCCTCTGGATATGCCTTGTTTGGCTTTTGCTCCATATTTATTTTCTAAGTTTGAATCGTTCATTAAATATCTTGGCTGTAAATGAGATCTGTTTAGTATTAATGAAATGGAAATCTACCGTTGAGTTCATCTGTCTTCCTTAACCACGGAAGAATTGTGTTCAACTGCAAGAAATAGAAACTTGAGATACAGTGGGTTCAAAATACAAAGGTTTTTTCTCTTGCATAAAAGAATTCTGAAGCAGGCAGTTTTGGAAGCCCTGGGGACTGACTTCTTTGGCACAGCCATACTCAGAAGATGGCTTTAACCCTTGAGTTTACCTTGGAGTCCAAGTTGGCTGCTGGAGATCTAGACATCACCCCCACATTCCAGGCAGGAGGAAAAATTAGGATACGCTGAGTCCGTGTCCTTTAAGTATACTTCTTGAGAGTTGCCTGCAGTACTTCCACTTTTGTCTCATTGACCAGAACTTAGTTACTGACCATACTTATCTGCAGGGAAAACTAGGAGATCTATTTTTTGTTGTTTTATGGGAAGCTTTGTTCTCAGCAAAAATATAAGCATTCTATTATTTATTATTAAGGAAGAAAGACAATATTGGAAAGTAACCAGCAGTCCCTACCCCATTTGGGATAACCTAATTAAGGGAAATATGCAGGATAGAGGTAAGGGATTTTGTGCCATAATTAAATGTTATTAGAAGAAAATTTGTGGAGTAAGAAAGAAAAAAGACATACACTCCAGAGTTTGAGCATTAAAATATTCTCAAATTGAGCAATCTGGGAAGTCTCTCATCTACAGTGTGGACAACTGAACATTGACAATGTGACAAGTTCATGCTAAGGGAGATTGGTAGGGCTGTTGCATGCTACATTCTTCCAGAGAACACCATTCACATAGAATATATGAGTGGATTAAGTCAGAGAAAGACAGTTATCATGTGGTCTCACGCATATATGGAATTTAAGAAACAAAATAGGGGATCATATGGGAAGATAGAGAAAAATAAAGCAAGAGGTAACCAGAGAGGGAGGCAGAAGGAGGACATGTATAATGCACACTGAGGCAGACAGTATAATAGAAAAACTACAGAGCAAGTGCAAAAATCTGACATTTAAGCTAAACTGGATTTAGTACTTCTTGCCAATATCCTCAATCCCCCCCCCCCACCATTAACCTTTCATCCCACATGCCTAATAGAGCCCCAACTTGGCCTTCACGTCCAGATCTATGTCCTCAGTGGAGCTGGAGGAAAAAAAAAATCACACAATTGTGAATACTGTTACCATAAAATTTTATAGTTGGCAACCTCAATTTGGTTCTCAATACTGCTTCTTGTCTTTTGTATGACTTGCTCTCTGTGGTTATCTAGAGTATCTAAAACAAAAAATGTCCTCCATGCTCCCCAACACCACTTCCTTCTCCCCTTCCTTCCCTGTGTTTCTTTCCCCTGCCCCTTCCTGAGTGACTTCACTTCCCATTTCGAAGAGCAATTAAATGCCCTCTTGACTCTCTGCCATCTCTACCTCCAAACTTAACTTTTTTCATATCCATCCTCTCCTCCTCAATTCTAGCTAATGGGAGAGGTGGCCTTCATCCAATAGGCAAGTTGTCTTCATTTGTTTTAGAGGTCAGTACCTTTCTTCCTTCTCAGGATTCTTGTCTCTTTGATGATCCTCTTCATACTGGCTCTTTCTTATAAGCTTTTAAACATGCCTTACTTTTCCCCATCTTAAGAACAAAAATCTTCCTATGCAAACTTTCCTATTCTAACCGTTGTCTCCCCATTCTATTCACTATTCCACTACCCAAAGCCAACCACATGACTAGGCTCAGTGTCAGGGATTAATAAGGGAAGTGAATAATTTAAAATGCAATCTACCACATGCTCTTTTTTCCTAGGCTTTTTGAAAGAGTTGCCTACATTCAAGCATCTCTATTGCTAGACTTTTCCCCCTTAAACAATCTCCTCAATCTAGTTTCTGCCTCTGCCACTTCAGTCAAATTGCTCTTGCCAAGGCCACTGACTGTTTTTTTGTTGCTAACCCAAAGGGTGTTTCAGTTCATACAGTACTTGACTTTTGCCAGCATTTGAGAACATAGACCATTCCTTTGTAGAAATTATTTCCTTGGCACTCATGATTTTACTCTCCTGTTTTTCTCCTCTGCCTCTGATTGCTTATTCTCACTGTCCCTTGTGGGCTCTTTCCCTTGGGCAGTCCCTTAGACATTGGTCCTATTTTGTCTCCTGTGCATCCCTTTCTCACTTTACACATCTCTCAATGATCTTGCCTATTTCCAATTTCCCAGTCATGCTCTAGACGTTGCAGTAAGTTAGAAGTAAAACCCACATGAACAAAAGTATAGCATTCCTTATCTTTTAAAAAATTTATTTATTTATTTATCAGAGAGAGGGGAGAGAGAGAGCATGCACACAAGCAGGGGGAGTGGCAGGCGGAGGGAGAAGTGGACTCCCCACTGAGCAAGGAGTCCAATGCAGGGCTGGATCCCAGAACCCTGGGATCATGGCCTGAGCCTAAGGCAGATGCCCCCCAGGTGTCTCTAGCTTTCCTTATTTTTAATTGATATACTTGTGCTCAATTTTTTTCCCCCTGGTCTTGATGTTAGTGGGGGGAAAAACTAGCCAGTTAAATTAACTCATTCTCTTCAAGCTCTAACATCTTTTTCAGATAATATTATGTCAGCTCATTCTTTCTTTTAGTGCTGTCTCTTCCCCTTCAAGGGAGCTTCCTTCCTTATCATTGCCAGCTTCTCAAGAGGGAATCTGCATATATCTGTAGTCTCTTTCTGCTGATGGAAGCTTGTGGTAGTTTATTGAACAAATTGGACTCAGTAAGGTAGGAGCTGAAAGCTTCTTACCACTATCCCATTCGATTCTACTCTCTCTTCTTATTCTCCATTCATTGGAAGAAACTTTGGGTAGGACTCAAGAGTTTCCTGGTCATATTTAGATGAAAAGTTTAGTCCAATTTATTAATCATATAACACCAAACTCCAGTTCTGTTTATTTTTCTCCACCCCTAATTGTTGGTTTTGCTTTGATCACACCAGTTTTAATAGTTTTATGATAACACACTTCAGAAGAAATTCTCTAAAGACATAGTAACTTATGATCACAAGACATAAAAAACATAAAAATCACCCTCAGCCCCATGTCCCGCAACCCCTGGTTCTTGCAGTCTGCTGCCCTGTGTTGCTTTCAGGGTTTTCGGAGAAAGTTTCTCCCAGAATGACCCAGTGCAACCTTGTCCTATGAGGTGTACATCTGGCTGGTAGAGAATTTGCCCAGCATTTGCCTTGCCAAATTCTGGAAGTGTGACTGGTTACCCACACTGCCTTTTCTCTTCTCTCTGTTGCAGTTGGAGCCACAGTGTCTTATTGGTCAAGTGAAGAAAGAAAATCTTCTCCTTTCCCGCATGAGGAGTTAGGGGAAAGAAATGCTTCATACTGAAATCTCTCCAAAGAAACCCGAACTCACTCTCTCTACTTTCTCTTAGGTAGTCTGGCAGTTGCTTGTGGGCAAACACTGGTACAAGTGTTCACAATCTTTTAGGGCACTGATCTCCCAACTCTCTGATTTGCAGACCACTTAAAACTTATTTTGAAAGTTGAACTGTGTCCCCCTTAAACATTTTTATGTTGATATCTCAAAAATTTTTTTAAAAGATTTTATTTATTTGACAGACAGAGGTCACAAGTAGGCAGAGAGGCAGGCAGAGAGAGGAGGAAGCAGGCTCCATGCTGAGCAGGGAGCCCGATGCAGGGCTCTATCCCAGGACCCTGGGATCATGACCTGAGCCGAAGGCAGAGGCTTTAACCCACTGAGCCACCCAGGCACCCCATATCTCAAATTTTTAATCATAAATTTAAATAGTACCAAATGATCTGGGTTTTTGTTTATTGTAAATATCAATATTTTAAAATAAAAGTGTTATATTATTTTTTTAAACATACCTAATGGAACTTAAATGCCATAGTAATTTGATTCCTACTACCATCTTTTAAATAAATCATCATGTCCTACCACTACCTGCACAAGAAAATAAATAGCTTCTTTTAATATTAGGAAATATTGCATTGTTCTTTTTCCCCTTTGAACTCTTTTTTTTTTTTCCATTTTACTTCACCCAAAGAATTTTTCCATATAAATAAGTTTTGGACTTTCCAATCTTATTCCCATTATACTTTTGTTCAATAAAAATACAAATTTTTTCATTTCCTATGGTCAAAAGGTAATGTTTAGGTATTTCTTCTGAATTACATTATCATAATAATTATTAATGCTCAGTTGATCAAAGCATAAAAAATATTATACGTTTTGATAAACATATCCTAACCATGAAAGTCAACTTTTATCAGAAATGTGCTGGCTAAAGAGAGATGAGGCCTTTCTTCTCTTCCTCCTCTTCCTTTTCCTATTCCTCCTCTTCCTTCTTCCAGTTTTGAGGAAGAATAAGGGTTTGGTGAAAATCAGCAATGGCCATAAAAGAAAGTAGTGGGCCATGAGTAAGTGTGTAGTTACAAAAGATTCATTACAGCCTTTAATGGCAGTATTTGCAGGGAAATCTATAATGCCTTCCCATTAAGTAAATCCAAATAAAAGAATTACATGGTAGCAGGGAGTAACAGAGAAGAGGTTAATGAATGACAGTAAGCATAAAAATCAAATAGATAATTAGAGTACACAATAATTTTGGGACAGAAGTTAAAAAAATTCTCTTACTCTGAATAAGTGCTCAGGAAAGTGTAATCTATCTGTATATTCCTTGCACTCAAAAATATATAAATTATAATAATATATAATATATAAATATAATAGTAATATAAATATAATAATACAATATTATAGATATAATATAATATTAATCTGTTATCAGTAAACTTGGAATTTGTCATCATTTTATTCTTGAATTCTATAAAATATGCCATGAGACTCAAACCTGGGATTTGATGAGCAGCAACTTAATAGATATGGATATGTATGTTGTCTCTTTGGGATCATAGAGTTGTCCACAACCCAAATAGTACACCAGAGTTGAGATAGGGATGGATGAGACGTTTGTCGTTTTGTGAAAAAAGGAAAGAGGGATTCTGAGGGAAAAAAAATTACATATCTCAGAAATTAATTTCTTAAATTAATTTCTTGTACCCCTTTAGAAGTCTTGGTGTACTGTTTTAGGGAATGTCCTCTCCAGTTATGCTGTGAGGGGGTCCTTGATGCCGACTATATACTCCTCCTTGAGTGTTCTGCCAAAACTGAGCAAGAGGGGATGCCACATTTAACTTCCCATTTTACGAATATATACATTCCCCTGGGAGGAAAATATCTAGCTCTTACTGGCTTTATTAAAGGGTCCATTTTACTCAAAAGGGTTAAACAGCACTAACTGGCAGATTGACCTCCTTTTACAATCCTGTTATTAGGCAACCATAGATGCAACATATGACTCTAAATTATGTACCATACATAACATTTCTGCCTGTTCTGATTCTGCAGACCACATGGTCTGCTTCTGTTAAGTTCTCCCCATATCCACTGGGGACTCAGCTGCCGTTCCACAGGGCATAGAGTGCAAATTAGTTATTCAGGCTCCATCAGCAAACAGCGAGAACACTGTGCAATCTGTTACCCCGTCTAAATATCTGTGGCACAAACAATCACTTAAACATGATTATAGTTATTTGATGCTACAACTTAATTTCATGATAAAATTCTATGTATTTATTATCTCTCTGCCGGTTTTTATAAGATCTTGTTGCACAAAGGACTTGGTTTGTTTGAAATCAGATACCATTGTAATTTGCACAACATGCACAACAAACGTGGGATGTTTTTGTAGGAAGGTAAAAAGACCAATAGCAGAACTATGTTATGTTTTGTTTAGAAAAATGCTGCAATGCCTGGACGTTTAAGGAATATGCTTCTGGGTATGTGCAGAAGTAGCTGGAGAGAGGGGAAATACTCATTTGAAAAATTCCTTAACCTTGGCTGAGACCTACACAGGTAAAAAGATGACACAAAGGAAGGGAGAAAGTGCATCCTAATCTAATGGAACTAAGGGAACCACCAAGCTGTCAATTCACTGAGCTGTAGATGTAGAAACAGAATGGAGCCTTTCAATTCTGCTGCCTTCTCCCTGGGGTTAGAGACCGGTTGCCATGGATATTCTGGATTCCAGCAGCTAATGGGAGGGAGATCTGTAGCCTTGGTATCCTGGGGACCCGCCAGGGTGAAACATGAAATGGAGGCCTGTGGGTGTGGTGGTGGAGGGCTGGGAAGCAAGAGGTCATAGGGCTGATTTCCAGCAGAGTTAAAGCTGATTTTATTTCAAGTCACATTCATTTGGCAATCTATATTTTCCTGAAAAACCAGACCTTTTCATCCCTCCCCTACTGAGCAAAGAGAATCTTCATCTCCTTAAAATGGTTACTATCACAGCACTAAGTAGTGTATGCTATAATTAGATGTGCAACCATGGTTCGGAGAAGGTCCCCCCCGCCCAATGTATTTGTGGGAGGATGGGTAGAGGGAAATAATTTTAGTTTGGTTCAGAGATTAAGCTGTTTAAAAATACTCCATATATAGCAAATAAAGAGAATGAATAAGAAAGTTTCTGATTTATTCTGTTTCATCTAAAAATATTGTTTGTTATGTGGCCCCTTCTTTCCTTCCCATAACTCATTGCAAGATCAGCCCTTTTGCTTCCTTATGTCTGCCTTTCATTCTGCCTTAGTTTTTAACCAGGTCATATAAAAACACTTTCCCTCTCTATAATATCTTGGAGAATTTCCCTCTCTGGTTGGATAATTGAGCACTTTCAAGTCAAGTTCTTGGACAATGGTCGCTAATTCTGAGAAGCGGGAAGTGGCTCTGCCCTGACCTTTGAGCTGCCTTCTCAGCAGATGATTTCAGTGAGCAAAAGATTCAGCAGTAACTGGCCATGCTGCCTCTCTCTTCACATTCCTTCAGCATTTGCTGAAGGTGTTGCTCCAATGCAGATCAAATAGATCTTAATCACCAATGCTGCCTGATTAGGTGGAAAGGTATAGGTTGAAAAACGGGGACTGTTCTTGGTTTTAATGTCTGTCTTGCCTTTAAAATATCACGTGGTCTTTGCTTGGCACTTACCATGTAGCTTGTTAGCAAGAGCAACAGAGGAAGGTTGGCTTCTGTTAATCCCTGCATTCCAAGAAAAGAACTGCATGTTTAATATTTCAACCTCATGGAAGGGATGAAGACTTGGAAACATTTCCCTGTAGGCCAAATTTAAAGAAGTGAAGTGATTTGGCATCTGAGAGAAGTAGTTGCCAGACCAATGAGCATGTGTTGGCCACGTAAACCCATCAGCATTTTGCCGATCACTAAGAACTACTGTGTTTCTTCCATTATAATTCCCCTTCTCTCTATTGACAAATCCTTTGCTTTTTCTACCTTTATTGCCTTAATCCATTAGACATTAAGGTAAATATTGGTGATCATCTGCCAGTGAAGCTTTTTTTTTTTTTCCCTAACTTGAGGAAGGTATGTTGCTCATTCACAAAATTTCACATCCACACATTTGTAGCTACCATCACAACTCAATGGCCACCAAAAGACTGTATCTTTCTTTACCATGTGATGTTTCATGGCATGCTCAGGTCTGTAAGAATCAGTTACCTTCCAGAGAATTGGAAAACATAGCCTGAATTGGGGTAGAGAATATGGGAAGTGAGCATGGAGACTTTCCCTCAATTATTGACAGCCAGTGTATCTCATTAATATTCTTCCAGGAGGAAAAAAAACTTGTTTAATTTTCTAATAGCTGGGGGAATAAAAGACTTGGATTCAAGTGCTGGCAATACTAGATAATAATGGTGTGGTCATAAGAAATTAATAAAATCTCTTAAGAATCTAACTTTTAACTGCAAAATGATGGACTATATGATCTCTCAGTGTAGTTTCCAATTTCTGATTTTATATAGGAGACTATTTATATAACCTAAAAATGAAGAAGAACTTTCCTCATCTAGAAATCAAAAGAGAGGTTTGAGAAACTTGATAGCACAAAATAGAAAAATATCTCTATACCCAATAAATATTGCTGTATACAACAAATGAGTCATTCATCACTACATCAAAAACTAATGATGTCTGGGACGCCTGGGTGGCTCAGTTGGTTAAGCGGCTGCCTTCGGCTCAGGTCATGATCCCAGCGTCCTGGGATCAAGTCCCACATCGGGCTCCTTGCTCAGCAGGGAGCCTGCTTCTCCCTCTGCCTCTGCCTGCCACTCTGTCTGCCTGTGCTTGCTCTCTCTCTCTCTGGCAAAAAAAAACAAAAACAAAAAACTAATGATGTACTATATGTTGGCTAATTGAACTTAATAAAATATTAAATAATAAATAAAACCTAAATAATGATTAAATATTAAATATAATTATTAAACAATAAAGATGAAATAAAATTAAGTATTCATAACATGTGACAAAAATTAAGGTCTCTTACATAAAACACTTTAAGTCATTAAGAAAAAGTAGTTTAAGGACACAGGGAGACAAATCACAAAAGTACTAATAAATCTAGTACATTGGTGAAAGGAATGTTCGACTTCAGTAATTAAAATAAAAAAACAATATACCAGTTTTAGCCTGCAGATCGGTACACATAAAAAAATGTATTTAGTGATGGTAAGGGTACAGTGAAGGTAAGGGCAGAGTTATTCCCCCAACCCTAGGCTTTTGAAAAGTCACTGATGATATTATTAATTGCTACATTCTTTCTGCTAATTATTTTGTAAATGTTCTAAAGCAATGCTACTTTCAGGAATTTATCCTAAGGAAATAAATACTGGTGTGTAAAATATTTAGCTCTAGTTCTATTAATCATAACAAACTATTGAAAAAATCTAAATGTCCAACCATTGGGGGGATTGGTTAGGTAAATTAAGAGGCATTAACATAATGGAACACTGATAACTATCAGTTTGTTCTATATAGTTGAGAGACTGGTTTTTTTGTTTGAATCTTTTTCCTTTGTTCAGTTCTTTTATTTCTTAAATTCCACATATAAGTGAAATTATGTGATATTTGTCTTTCTCTGACTTTTATTTTTTTAATATTTTATTATTTTAGCAAGAAAGAGAGAGAAAGCAGGGGGAGAGGCAGAGGAAGAGAGAGAGAGAGAGAGAGAGAGAGAGAGAATCCCAAGCAGACTCTGCATTGAGCACAAAGCTTAACACAGGGCTTGATCTCACAACCCTGAGAACATGACCTGAGCCAAAATCAAGAGTTGTACACTTACCTGACTGAGTCACCCATGCACCCCTGACTGACATATTTCACTTAGCATTATATGCTTTAGATCCATCCATGTTGTTGCAAATGGAAATATTGCATTCCTTTTTATGGCAGAACAATATTCCATATAGATAGATAGATAGATAGATAGATAGATCTCGCCTCTTCTTTATCCATTCATCTATCAGTGGATACTGGGTTGCTTCCATTATTTGGTTATTGTAAATAATTCTGCAATAAACATAGGGATGCATATATCTTTTTGAATTAGTGTTTTTGTATTCTTTGTATAAATACCCAGTAGTGTGATTACTAGATCATAGAATTCTATTTTTCATTTTTTAGGAACTTCCATACTGTTTTCCACAGTGGCTATACAATTTTGCATTCCTACCAATAGTACATGAGGGTTCTTTTTTCTCCACATCCTTGCCAACACTTGTTTCTTTCTTGTGTTTTTGATTTAGCCATTCTGACAGGTGTCTGGTGATTTCTTTTTGTGGCTTTGATTAGCATTCCCCTGATGATGAGTGATACTGAGCATTTTTGCATGTGTTTGTTGGCCATCTATATGTCTTCTTTGTAGAAGTGTCTGCTTATGTCTTCTGCCTATTTTTAAATTGGATTATTTGTTTTTTGGGTGTTGAGTTGTTTAAGTTCTTTATAGATTTTGGATACTAACCCTTTATCAGATATGTCATTTTACAAATAACTTCTCCCAGTGGTGCTTGGGTGTCTTAGTTGGCTAATTATCTGCCTTCAGTTCAGGTCATGATCGTAGAGTTCTAGAATTGAGCCCCACATGAGGCTCCCTGCTCAGCAGGGAGTATTTTTCTACCTCTCCCTCTACCCCCCTCCCACCGTCATACTTGTGTCCTTCCTCCCTCTCTCTCAAATAAATAAAATTGAAAAAAAAAAACCCAACCCGGGTAACTTTTCCCATTCTCTAGGTTGTCTTTAATTTTTGTTGATTGTTTCCTTCAGTGTGCAGAAGCTTTTTATTTTGATGAAATCCCAATAGTTTTGTTGTTGTTGTTTTATTTTTGTTTCTGCTTTTTGCTTTTGTTTCCTTTGCCTCAGGAGACATCTAGAAAAATGTTACTATGGCTGATATAAGAGAAATTCCTGCCTATGCTCTCTTCTAGGATTTTTATGGTTTCAGGTTTCACATTTATGTCCTTAACCCATTTTGAATTTATTGCTGTATATAGTGTAAGAAGGTGATCCAGTTTCATTCTTTTGCATGTCGCTGTCCCATTTTCCCAATACCATTTGTTGAAGAGACTTTTTCCCATTGCATATTTTTGTCTTCTTTGTTGAAGCTTAATCGTGGGTTTATTTCTGGTCTCTCTATTCTGTTTCATGGATCTATGAGTCTATTTTTTGTGCCAGTACCATACTATTTTGTGCCAGTACCATACTGTTTTGATTATAGCTTTATAATATATATTGAAATATGGGATTGTGATACTTCTAGTTTTGTTCTTTATCAAGTTTGCTTTGGATATTCAGGGTCTTTTTTGGATCCATACAAAATTTTAGGATTATTTGTTCTAGTTCAGTGAAAAATGTGCTGTTGATATTTTGATAGGGGTTGCATTAAGTTTGTAGATTGCTTTGGGTAGTATAGATATTTTAACAATATTTGTTTTCCCAGTCCATTAGCATGGAATATTTTTCAGTGATTGTCTTGAGTTTCTTTCATCAGTGTTTTATAGTTTTCAGAATACAGGTCTTTCCCCTATTTGGTTAGGTTTATTCTGAGGTATTTTATTATTTTTGGTTCAATTGTAAATGGGATTGCTTTCTTAATTTCCTTTTCTGCTACTTCATCTCTTTCTGCTACTTCATTATTGGTATATTGAAATGCAATAGATTTCTGTATACTGATTTTGTATCCTGCAACCTTACTGAAATCACTTATTAGTTCTAGTAGTTCTTTTAAAATATTTGTTTATTTATTTAGGGGGGCAGTAAGGGGCAGGAGGAGAGAGTCTCAAGCAGACTCCCTGCTAAGTGTGAAGCCCAATATGGGGCTCAGTCCCACAACCCCAAGATTATGACCTGAGCTGAAACCAAGAGTCAGACACCTAACTGACTGAGCTACTGAGGTGCTCTTCTAGTAGTTTCTTCATGTACTTGTTAGATTTTTTTTACATATAATATCATGTCATCTAGAAATAGTGAAAATTTTATTTCTGCCTTACCCACTTGGATGTACTTAATTTATTTTTCTTGTCTGATTGCTGTGGCTAGGACTTCCAGTACTGTAATAAATAAAAGTAGTGAGCGTGGGCATCCTTGTCTTATTCCTAACTTTAAGGGAGAAACCCTCAGGTTTTCACCATTGAGTATGATGTTAGCTGTGGATTTTTGTATTTGGTCTTTATTATGTTGAGGTATGTTCCCTCTACACCCACTTTGTTGAGGGTTTTTGTCATGAATGGATGTTATGCTTTGTCAAATGCTTTTTCTGCATCCAGTGAATTGATCATACGGTTCTCATCCTTTCTCTTATTGATATAATGTATCACATTGATTGATTTGTGAATATTGAACCACACTTACATCTCAGGAATAAATCCCACTTGATCATGGTGAATGATTTTTTTTATGTGGTGTTGGATTTGGTTTGCTAATATTTTGCTGAGGATTTTTCTTTAAAGATTTTTTTTATTTCTTTGTCAGAGAGAGAGAGAGAGCAAGAGAGTGAGCACAGGCAGACAGAGTGGCAGGCAGAGGCAGAGGGAGAAGCAGGCTCCCTGCTGAGCAAGAAGCCCGATGTGGGACTCGATCCCAGGATGCTGGGATCATGACCTGAGCCGAAGGCAGCCGCTTAACCAACTGAGCCACCCAGGCGTCCCATTGCCGAGGATTTTACTTCTATGTTCATCACAGATATTGACCTTTAGTAGTCTTTCTTAAAAAAAGATTTTTTGCATTTATTAGAGAGAGAGAGAGAGAGAGACTGCGCATGCACAAATGGTGGGAGGGGCAGAGGGAGAGAGAGAATCCTCAAGAAGGCTCCCCACTGAATGCAGACCCCAATGAAAGGCTTAATCCCAGTACCTCAAGATCATGACCACAGCTGAAAAAAAGAGTTGGAACCTCAACTAACTGAGTAACCCAGGTGCCCCATGTAGCTCTCTTTTTTATGTGGTGTCTTTATCTGGTTTTGGTATCAGGGTAATGCTGGTCTCATAGAACGAATTTAGATTTCCTTTCTTTTCTATTTTTTGGAATAGTATGAGAAGAATAAGTATTAATTCTTCTTTAAAAGTTTGGTGGAATTCACCTGTGAAGCCATCTGTTCCTGTACTTTCATTTGTTGAGAGGTTTCTTTTTCTTTTTTTTTTTTTTTCTTTTAATTACTGATTCAGTTTTATTGCTGTTAATTGGTGTTTTCAAGTTTTCTATTTCTTCTAATATCAGTTTTGGTAGGTTATATGTTTCTGGGAATTTATCCATTTCTTCCAGGTTGTCCAATTTGATGGCATATAATTTTTCATAATATTCTCTTACAGTCCTTTGTATTTCTGTGGTGTTTGTTGTTATTATCTCCTCTTTCATTTCTGATTTTGCCTATTAGAGTGTTTTCTTTTTTTTTTTTTATGAGTCTGGCTAAGGATTTATCAATTTTGTTTATCTTTTCAAAGAACCAGCTCCTGGTTTCACTGATCTGTTCTCTTGTTTTATTTAGTTTCTATTTTGTTTATTTCTGCTTTAATCTTTATTATTTCCTTCCCTCTACTGGTTTGGGGTTTTGTTTATTTTTCTTTTCCTAGCTCCTTTTGGTGTAAAGTTAGCTTGTTTAATTTTTTTTCTTCTTCTTGCAATAGACCTGTATTGCTGTAAACTCCCCTCTTAGACCTGTATTGCTATAAACTCCGCTCTTAGAAAAGCTTTTGCTGCATCCCTCAAATTTTGGGCTGTTGTGGTTTCATTTTCACTTGTCTCTATTTTTTTGATTTCATCTTTGATTTCTTGGTTGACCCATTCATTGTTTAGTAGCATTTTTTTAAAAATTTCTTCTCAGTGTTCCAGAATTCATTGTTTATGCACCACACCCAGTGCTCTATGTAATACGTGCCCTCCACAGTACCCACCACCAGGCTCACCCATCCCCACCCTCTTACCTCCAAAACCCTCAGTTTGTTTCTCAGAATCCACATTCTCCCATGGTTCATCTCGCCCTCTAATTTCCCCCAACTCCCTTCTCTCCATCTCCTCATGTCCTCTGTGTTATTCCTTATGCTCCACTAGTGAGTGAAACCATATGATAATTGACTCTCTCTGCTTGACTTATTTCACTTAGCATAATCTCTTCCATTCCTGTCCATGTTGATACAAAAGTTGGGAATTCATCCTTTCTGATGGAGGCATAATACTCCATTGTATATATGGACCATATCTTCTTTATCCATTCATCTGTTGAAGAACATCTTGGTTCTTTCCACAGTTTGGCGACTGTGGTCATTGCTGCTATGAACATTGGGGTACAGATGGCCCTTCTTTCCACTCCATCTGTATCTTTGGGGTAAATACCCAGTAGTGCAATTGCAGGGTCATAGGGAAACTCTATTTTTAATTTCTTAAGGAATCTCCACACTGTTTTCCAAAGTGCAGCACCAACTTGCATTCTCACCAACAGTGTAAGAGGGTTCCCCTTTCTCCACATCCTCTCCAGCACATGTTGTTTACCATCGTGTTAATTTTGGCCATTCTAACTGGTGTAAGGTGGTATCTCAATGTGGTTTTGATTTGAATCTCCCGGATGGCTAATGATGATGAACATTTTTTCATGTGTCTGTTAACCATTTGTATATCTTCTTTGGAGAAGTGTCTGTTCATGTCTTCTGCCCATTTTTTGACGTAATTATCTGTTTTGTGTGTGTTGAGTTTGAGGAGTTCTTTATAGATCTTGGATATCAGCCATTTGTCTGTAGTGCCATTTGCGAATATCTTCTCCCATTCCGTGGGTTGCCTCTTTGTTTGGTTGACTGTTTCCTTTGCTGTGCAGAAGCTTTTGATTTTGATGAAGTCCCAAAAGTTCATTTTTGCTTTTGTTTCCTTTGCCTTTGGAGACATATCTTGAAAGAAGTTGCCGTGGCTGATTGAAGAGTTTACTGCCTATGTTCTCCTCTAGGATTCTGATGGATTCCTGTCTCATCTTGAGGTCTTTTATCCATT
Source organism: Mellivora capensis (assembly GCA_004024625.1). Taxonomy (NCBI): domain Eukaryota; kingdom Metazoa; phylum Chordata; class Mammalia; order Carnivora; family Mustelidae; genus Mellivora; species Mellivora capensis. Next base: position 6,726 of record PISX010014142.1, on the reverse strand, counting down.
TCGAGTTTATCTTTGTGTATGGTATAAGAGAATGGTCGAGTTTCATTCTTCTACACATATCTGTCCAGTTTTCCCAGCACCATTTATTGAAGAGACTGCCTTTTTCCCACTGTATATTTTTTCCTGCTTTGTCGAAGATTATTTGACCATAAAGCTGTGGGTCCATATATGGGCTCTCTACTCTGTTCCACTGGTCTATGTGTCTGTTTTTGTGCTAGTACCATGCTGTCTTGGTGATCACAGCTTTATAGTAAAGCTTAAAATCAAGCAACATGATGCCCCCAGTTTTGCTTTTCTTTTTCAACATTTCCTTAGCCGTTCAGCATCTCTTCTGGTTCCATACAAATTTTAGGATTGTTTGTTCCAGCTCTTTGAAAAATGCTGGTGGAATTTTGATTAGAATGGCATTGGAAGTATAGATTGCTCTAGGCAGTGTCGACATTTTAACAATGTTTATTCTTCCGATCCATGAGTATGGAATGGTCTTCCATCTTTTTGTGTTTTCTTCAATTTCTTTCATGAGTAGCATGTTATTTAACAAACATCTATTTGTGTTCTTTCCAGATTTTTTTCTTGCGGATGATTTAAGTGTTGTGGTTAGAAAAGATGCATGTGTGATTTTGATCTTTTTGAATTTGTTGAAAATTGTTTTGTGGCTTAACATGGAATCTATTCTGGAGAATGTCTCATGTACACTTGAAAAGAATGTGTAATCTGCTGTTTTAGGATGGAATGTTCTGAATATATCTGTTTAGATCCATCTGATCCAATGTGTCATTCCAAGGCACTGTTTCCTTGCTGATTTTCTGCTTGGATAATCTATCCATTGATATATGTGGGATGTTAAAGTCCCCTACTATTATTATATTTGTATTAATTACTTCCCTTATGTTTGTTAATAACTGCTTTATGCATTTGGATGCTCCCATGTTGGGTGCATAAATATTTATGACTGCTATATCTTCTTGTTGGAGTCTTCCCTTTATCATTAAATTGTTTCCTTCTTTCGTTCTTGTTACAGTCTTTGTTTTGAAGCCTGTTTTGTCCAATATCAATATTCCTACCCTGGCTTTCTTTTCACTTCCATTTGCATGATAAATGCTTTTCCATTCCTTCACTTTCAATCTGCAGGTGTCTTTAGGTCTAAAATAAGTCTTCTGTGGGTAGCATATAGATGGATCTTTCTTTTTTAATCCATTCCATCTCCTCATGTCTTTTGACCAGAGTGTTTAGTCCACTTACATTCAAAGTAATTATTGATAGGTATGTACTTACTGCCATTTTGTTACTTGTTTTATGATTGTTTTTGTACTTCTTCTCTGTTCTTTGCTTGCTCTCTTCTATCATGGTTAGTTGGCTTTCTTTCGTGATATACTTGGATTCCTTTGTCTTTATTTTTTGCAAATTTGTTGCTGTTTTCAATTTGTGGTTAGTATTAGGTTTGTACATAAATCTTAGCATATAGCAGTCTATATTAAGTTGATGGTCACTTAATATGAACCCATTCTTTACTCCTCTCCCCTGCCACATTTTATGTGTATAGTGTCACACTTTACATCCTTTTATTTTGTGAGTTCCTTGACTGATTTTTACAGATATCCTTATTTTTACTGCTTTTGTGCTTCCTACTTTTTTTTTCTCCTACTTACAGTCCTTTTCCACCAGAGTCCCCTATAACATTTCTCGTAGGGATAGTTTAGTGGTAATGAGTTCCTTTAACTTTTGTCTGAGAAATTCTTTTCCTTCTATTTTGAATAATAGCCTGCTAGATAGAGTATTCATGATTGTTGATTGTAGATTTTTTTTTTCCTCCTTTCGGCACTTTGAATATACCGTGCCACTCTATTCTGGCTTTCAGAGTTCTGCTGATAGCACTAGGCTATCAGCAGATTTTTCCAGAGAAACTCTGAAAGTTTCCCTTGTATAAGGGTTCCCTTATATGTAACTGCTTTCCTTTCTATTGCTTCCTTTAAAATTCTCTATCACTACTTTTTGCCACTTTAATTACTGTGTTTCTTGGTGTGGACTTTCTTGTATTGATTTTGTTGGGGCCTCTCTGTGCCTCCTGGATCTAGATTTCTGTTTCTTTCTCCAAATTCAGGAAGTTTTCAGCTGTTATTTCTTCAAATATATTTTCTGCCCCCTTTTCTTTCTCCTTTCCTTCTGGGATCTCTATAATGCAAATGTTATTGTGGTTGGTGGTATTGTTGAGATCCTTTAATCTATTTTCATGTATTATTATTCTTTTTTTCTCTCTCCTGTTCAGTTTTTGTTGCTTTCCTTTGGTCTGTCGTCCAGGTCACTCTGACCCATTCTTCTGCTTCCTCTAGTCTACTATTTATTCCTTCCAGTACATTTTTAATTTCAATTACTGAATTCTTCATCTCTGATTGGTTCCTTTTTATGTTTTCTATCTCTTTGTTGAAAGTCTCACTGAGGTCCTCCACACTTTTCTCAAGTCCCGTGAGTATCTTTATGACCATTACTTTAAATTTTCTGTCAGGCATTTTAGTTATCTCCATTTCACTTTGTTCTTTTGCTTGATTTTTTTTTCCTCTTCTTTCATTTGGCACATATTCCTCTGACTTCTCTTTTTGACTAATTTTCTGTCTCTTTCTCTATGTTAGGAAAGTCAGTTATGTCTCCTGCTCTTGAGAGCAGTGGCCTTATGAAGAAGAGGTCCTATAGCATCCTGTAGTGCAATGTCCTATGTTCACCAGAACCTGGCATTTTCAGGGTATCTCTTATGTGTATGTAGCCTACTGTTGTGGCTAAAACATGTTTGCTTTTAGTCCAGTCATCTGTAATGGCTTTCTTTACCTATTGTGGGCAGGGTTTGGTCCTTATATTGTTATTGGGCCAGTTTGGGGCCACCTTGGCCTTTAGTTGAGTCAGAACAAGTGTTTGCCACAGCCGTGGTAGCACCAAACATCAGGGCATTTTCTCTGTGTTGTCACCTGAGAAGCTTTTGTTGGTTATTGGGGACTGCAGTCAGACCAGCTGTCTGCCTCCTGCCACTGCTGGTGTCACAGTCAGTTGGTTGTGTAGTTATCTTCCCCTTTCCCTGAGGCAGGAGTCACTTTGGAAGTGCTTTCCTTTTTGGGACTATTTGCATGCTGCCAGGCTTGTCACACCATTTTATATAGACTCCCACTGAGGGTTGTGGTATGGGGCATATGCTGCCATCAAGATCTGCTGGTCTGCTATGGGAGGGACGTTTTGGCCATCCAGGAAACTACTGCCTAGGCTGGGATGGTGGGGCGGGGGGCATATCCAAAGAAGAACATGGGGTGGGGCACGCTTTTGACAAGGTAGGTGGAGCATGTCTAGGCTGCATTTGTTCCTCCAGGTGTCTGTGTATCTAGGCTGGGGGTGAGGGAGGAAAATATGCCTGCTAGCAGCTTTGTTCTTGGAGAAGTCTCCCAAAGATCCCTGCCCCTAGAGCACAAGGTCTGAGATTGGTAAACAAATCTCCTTCCCATATACCCCAGGTATTTTTAAAACTACGGCTTCTACACTATATCTCAGCAGGGTTGTTTGTTGTGTTGTCTCTTTAAGGTAGGGATTCAGATTCCTCTCACCCTCCTTGCTTTTCCAGAGTTGAGCCCACTGATTTTTAAAGTTCCACCTGTTAAGCCTTGCTGATGGTAAGAACTTGCAAAATTAGCCCCCTATAGTTTTCAAAGCCAAATGTTACAAGAATTTGTTCTCCCAGTGGGATCCCCCATACCTGTGGTGTCTTGCATGGGATCTGTTCCTCTTCTCTGTTTGCACCCACTGAATCCCTCTCTCCTGCATGTAGTTCCATGTCTCTGTTTGGCTCCTGTGTCTCTGCCTTTCCTACCCTCTTTCATGTGGCCTCTTCCATACATTTAGCTATAGAGAGTCTGTTCTGCCAGTCTTTGAGTTGTTTTCTGGGTTATTTACACTGATATGGATGTTATGTAGTTGTATCTGTGAAATGAAGTGAGCTTAGTATCCTCCTACTCTGCCATCTTCTCCAGAAATCAGCAGTTTAATTTTTTATCTGTGTTTTCTGTAATGAAAATTTCTTGCTTTTGTATTAGAGAAAAAAAAAAACTTCATTTAATAAAAGACTTAAAATACTACCATTTTAGAGGAATTCATGGTTAAATAATTTCTAACCTGGCACTCATCTATATATAGAATTGTGACAATAATGGTAGTTTAATTAACAAGTCTGTAGTAATCATGTCAATAAAGACAGTACATGCTTTTTCTGACTGAAATAATTCAAGACACAGATGTAATCATTGTTCATTTAATAATTTCAGAAGTATGTAAGGGATATGTGAACAAGTATTCCCCAGGTCAAGTGTGAGGAGAAACAGATTCTTTACAGCTGTATGTGTTCTCAGATCTGCAAGAACAATTGCATAGGCCGGAGGAACAAGAATGAAGAACAATTTGCTGAATATGATTCTAAATAAATTTTAAAAAAATCACATAGAGTGAATATACAGTATTAATATTCACATAGTAAATGCTATCAGAGTTTCAGAAGAATATCTTCACAATCTTTATTTTAGATATTCTCACATATATTAGAAGGAATTTAACTGCTGTAAAATGGCTTACTCTCACAATCTAGTAAAATTTATCTATGTCTTAAAAGTAAAATTTATCTATATCTTATTTGTTTGAATTTTATTTATCTGATTGCTAATGATGTTGAAATATTCTCATGTGCTTTTTTGTCATCTATATATCCTCTTCAGTTAAATGTCTGACTTTTGTCTATTTTCTAATTGGATTTTTAAAAATTATTGAACTTCCAGATTTCCTTAAACATTCTAAATATAATCCTTTATTGGATATGTGGTTTGCAAATGTATTGTCTGAGTCTGTAGCTTATCTTTTCATCCTCTTTATGTAGGCCGTCACAATGAAATGTTTAAATTTTGGTGAGATTTATCAATTTAGCCTTTTATGGATTGTGTTTTTGGTGTCAAGTCTAAAAATTCCTTGTCTAACACTAAATCCCAGATTTCCTCTTATTCATCTTTCTGAAAGTTTTATAAAGTTTGCCCTTTATATTTAAGCCCATGATCCAATTTGAATTCATTTTGTCTATGTTATAAAGTTTAAGTCAAGGTTTTTGCTTTTGTTTTTGTTTTGTCTATAGATGTCTAATTGATCTAGCACCATTTCTTTAAATCCGTGTCTTTCTTCCATTGAATTGGTTTTGCACCTTGTCAAAAATCAGTTAAGCCTATTTGTATAGATCTGTTTCTGGGTTTTATATGTTCCATTAATTTATGTCTCTCTGCCAATATCACATTGTATTAAATACCGAATGTATACATTTTGATACTATATGTTTACCTCATAGGACCACTGTAACACATTACTACAAACTTGGTTGAAAACAATAGAAATGTATTCTCTCACAGTTCTGGAGGCCAGAAGTCTGAAATCATGGTGTAGGCAGAGTTGTGCTTCCTCTGGAGGCTCTAGGGGAGAATTCTTCCTTGCCTCTTTCAGCTTCTGGTAACTATTGGCAATCCTTGGCTTCCTTGAACTATGGCTGCTTTACTTTAATCTCTGCCTCTGTCTTTACCTCTTCTCTCCCTCTATGTATGGATTGTCTGTATGCCTTTCCCCTTTCTTGTAAGGATATATGTGATTATAATTAGCATCCATCCAGATAATCCAGGATAAGTTCCTCTTCTCAAGATTTTTAAATTAATCACATCTTTTGCCATTTAAGGTAATATTCACTCTTTTGTCATAGAGATAATATTTGTAGATTCCAGAATGTGACATATATTTTGGGGGGCTAATATTCAGCTCACTATAATTCAGTAGTGTAATTCCTCTCAATTTGTTATTTTTAAAATCAAGATTGCAGATTGTTTTAGCTTTTCTAGGGCCGACCCTTTTTTTTTTTTTTTTTTTTTTTTTAAGAGAAAGAGAGAACACATGTGTGCCAGTAAGGCGGCAAAAGGAGAGAGAGAGAATCCCAAGCAGGCACTACACTCAGCACAGAGCTTGATGCAGGGGTTTATCTCACAACCCTGAGATCAGGACCTGAGCCAAAATCAAGAGTTGGAGGCTTACCTGACTGAGTTACTCAGGTGGCCTGGGTTTATACCTTTTTATATAAATTTTAGAATAAGTTTGTCTATGGCTGCAGAAATCCTTGCTGGGATTTTCACAGGCATTGTATTCTATATGTTCATTAATAGTACATAGAAATTGGATTGACTTTGTATGCTGTAAACTTGTAATCATTTATTAGTTCTAGGAGACTTTTTATAGTTTCTTTGGAATTTTTTTGTATTTTTAAAAGATTTATTTATTATTTATATTAGAGAAAGTGTCGGAGGGGGAATGGGGAGGAAGAGAGAAACCCCAAGCAGAGCCTGCACTGAGCATGGAGCCCCACATGGGGCTTGATCTCACAACCCTGAGATCATGACCTGAGCTAAAACCAGGAGTCGGATGCTTAACTAACTGCACCACCCAGGCACCCTTCTTTCGAACTTTCTACATAAATAGTCATGTTATCTTCAAATGGAAACAGTTTAATCTCTTTCCTTCTTATCTGTATGCTTTTATTTCCTTTTCTTCTCTTATTGCAGTGATTAGACCTTCCAATACTACATGGTGTAAGAGTGGTGAGAATGGACATTCTTGCTTTGCTCCCAATCTTATTGAGAAATCATTCAACTTTAAAAAAATCATTAAATATGACATAACTTC